>JASVEL010013413.1:0-291624 GCA_032618575.1 Nicotiana noctiflora | reverse complement strand
TCTTGGTGGCAGTGGAATATTTGTCCAATTGGATTGAAGTCGTTGCCTTACCAAAAAATGAGGCGAGGAGTGTGACTGCATTTTTGAAGAAGATCATATTCACTCGATTTGGCACCCCTAAAGCCATTCTTATAGATGGCGAATCACACTTTTGCAATAAAGCTTTTACGGGGTTACTTGAAAAGTATGGCATCAAACTCAAGGTGGCCACACCGTATCATCCACAGTCGAGTGTTCAAGTTGATGTTTCCAATTGGGAGATAAAAAATATTCTAGCAAAAACTATGAATGCAAATAGGACCAACTGTCAAGAAGGCTAGATGATGCATTGTGGGTGTGCCGCACGACCTATAAAACTCCTATTGGTACTTCTCTTTACCAGCTCATCTTTGGTAAAGCATGTCATCTACCCATTGAGTTAGAACACAATGCCACGTGGGCATTGAAGAAGTTGAATCTGGAATGGGATGAGGCTGCAAACATGAAGTTACCACAACTAAATGAACTGGAGGAATTATGGTTTCATGCTTATGAGAGTGCGGCTGTGTACCAAGAGCGGATGAAGTTTGTCCACGACAAAAAGATCTTGAAGAGAGAGTTCAAGGCAGATAATTTGGTCTTACTCTTTAATTCAAGGCCCAATTGTTTTCGGCCAAGCTTAAACCAAAGTGGTCCGGCCCTTTCAAAGTGGTAAATGTCTCCCCATATGGAGCGGTGGAACAAGAATCAACAGACGAGTCCCGGAAATCCAAAGTAAATGGCCAACGCATCAAGCATTATTTGGGCATTGATGGTGAAAATCATTTGGTGGAGGAGCTGGCTCTAAATAATGGTCCTTGTCCGAACACTGAGTAAAATTGAAAATGCATAAATCTCGTCGTGTCGCGATGTTAAATCAAGTGCTTCGTGGGAGGCAACCCATGGGTGGTAACGCTCATTTTTTCTTTGTATTTTTTTTGTTTATATTTACAATATTTGTGGAGTGAAGGAAGTTAAAAATATCTCAACACTTGGTGGAAAATTCATGAAAATGTGAAGGGAAAGCATAGTGAGAAAAATGCGGCAGAAATGCGGTCCCAGAATCTTTCTGCGGTCAGCAGATCTGCCACAGATTGTAATTGAGGATTTAAAAAAAAGGTTGTTGGATGCGGTGAAAATGTTCATTTTGCGGTCCGTAGGTTGATTATGCGACCGCAGAATTGACCGCATTTTTGGCCTCCTAGTAATGCGGTGAACATGTTTGTTCTTCGGTCTGTAGGTTGATTTTGCAACCGCAAAATGGACCACATTTTAGGCTTCCTAATTTCCTTTACGTACCACATCGCAAAGCACATATACAATCGCATAATGTGTTATGCAATGCTTGGTCCACCGTAGATCGCACCGCAGTTCCACCAGGTACGTATCCTATACACTTCACTTAAAAAAACAAATTAGAAAAGAACAAAACAAAAGAAAACAAAACAAAACTAAAAAAATAGAGAAAGAAAAGGTCAAGGAAGATGGATCAAACCCAAGCAAAGAACAATCACCAAAAATCAACATCTTCTTGCACTGATTCTGGTTTGTGAAACTCATCTTCTTTCTTTCATTCAAAACCGGGGTGCATAGGTTGGTCTAAGTTAGTTTGTGTGTTGATTCTTGGTTGAGAGTGGTCGATTTTGGGCTAAGCATGATGTGGGGAATGGGCTTAAAAAAATAAATAGGGTAGCCATTGTTGGAGACTAGGGTTTATTGCTGAGAATGATGTGTTCTGCGGTCCGCATGTCTGATATGCAGACTGCATTTGTATCACACACCTAACCCTAGGTCACTTGGAAAAGATGAAGTCTACGGTCACTCTACAATCACCCACTTGTTACGCGGTCCAAAGAATGACCGCATATCGACTCCTTCAGTGGTTCAGACTATTGGTGAAAATGCGGTCGCAGAATTGATATGCGGTCCGCATATCTACTACAGATGGAAATAGAAAATATGGAAAAAATTGAACTTTATTATGTTCATTCTGCGATGATTCTGTGGTCCGCACAGTGGTTATGCGACCACAGATTGACCACTTTGTTAGATATGCAATTCTGCGGTGATTCTGCAATCTGCAGAATGGTTCTATGACCGTAGAATGGATCGTAGAGTTGAATCTTCTTTGTAAATTCTATGATTCTTCTCCCAATGTCTTGACATGTTATTCTACCCATGAGCAGATATGGCTCCCCAACAAAAATGACTAGCAAGCAAGCCTCCTCAGGCAAAGAAACAAAAAGTCGAACATGCACAACGACAATCTTCCAAGCATGAGGAGGAAGAGCTTCGCCCAGAAGTTGATATACATGCTGAAGCTAGGAGAAAACAACATGATGAAGGTGCTAAATACCATCTCCGCTAGGGAGTTGAGGGATCAAGGGAGAGGTATAAAGATGGGCTCCTCTGAAGGTCACTTCTACCCGAAAAACAATTGAGCTTAAATGGTTTAACAGAGAAGTACCCTCATATCCTCGCTAACATCTAGCGGAGGAAATGGATAGCTTTCACTGAACCTCCTATTGAATATAATGAATCAATGGTGTGCAAGTTCTACACGTCCTACGGGGCATCTAGAACAAAACACCACAAACATCAGCGTATGTATCTTCATAAGGTAGATGTTTGGGGCTTTACAGTCAAATGCAGTGCCAAAGCTATAAACAAAATACTTGTCCCAGACTGGGATCATGGCACATCAACAGAAGATTATAATGCCAAGTTAGCGAACAAAGAGGGTGAGCGTGGGTGGATTACCTCAGTCATTGTTAGCAGGAATCTTGCTTGGATACAACCAGGGCACAAAATCTACAAGGAAAGCTTCTCAAGGGAGGGACGTTACTGGCTTGTATTTCTCGCATCCAAATTGATACCTACGTAGAATGAAACAGAAATTGCCATCAAGAAGGCTCTCCTGGGAGCTTGCATGATGCAAGTCATCATCAACATGGGATCCATAATATTTCAAGAAATGGTTAAGCGGGCAATGCAAGTTGCTACATCTAGTCCCTTCCCATCGTTGATCACCGCTCTTTGCCAAGTTGCCAAAGTCCCGGTGGATAGCAGGAAAGATAAAATGGGTACGGAGGCAGGCATCATTGATATAAACCATCTTGGTGACGCCGTGGTGCCTCCAGTGGTTGTAGTTCAAGAGGACCTTCCTTCATGCCAACCTTCTACCGCTCCTCAAGCTGATACTGCAGAGTCCTCCGCTCCTTAGGTTGTCCCTACTTCTACTTCTACCTCTGCTTGACCCACTATTGTTCAGGCCTTACCTGCTACTCCGGCAATCTTGAAGCTTGGTATATTGGCCTAACATGCTAATGCAAAGGTTGACCAATTGTTGAAGAATTTGACTAATTTGATCAAGCAAGCCCTCACTCCTATGCAAGTGGTCGTGAGGAACATTCAGCAAAAGCAATCACTATATGTGGAACGGCTAACAGGCATTGAGTTGCGGGTGGAGAAATTGGAAAGAGGTGAGATGAGTGGCCTGACTGACCTCAAGAATGAGGTCGCTTCTATGAAGGTCGAATTCCAAATAATGCAAAACTTGGAATTCGATCTTTCATCCCTCCTTCCCCCAGAAGGTGATCAATGCACGGGCTTATCTCCTAACTTTGGGTTTGACTTCACAAATATGATGACGGATCATGTGGTTCCAACTCCCATTGCGCATTACACTACAACTTCCACTGGTCTTGTTGACATAGCTTCTGATGAGGAGACTGGTGGTTCAGATAAATTAGAGTGTGATGGTGAGGATGAGGATGAGGAAGAAGATGAAGAAGAGAGCTCGGGATTTTCTAGTGATGAAGCCCCTCAGGTTGATGAAAAGGGGAAGGCAATTGCTGATGAGATTAAGGATGCTTCTGCTGATGAGGAAGAGAGGGCACAAATGAAGATTGCCCTGAAGGGATCTTTTGTCAATAGAGGAGGTCATACAACATTCCCATCTACAGCGGGTGCATCCAGTAGCTCTCATGTGCCAGCCGATGATATTGTCCCTCTCGCACCAGTTCTAGCTGCACAACCTGTTCCTTCCCCTACCACGGAGCAGCCACCAGCAAAGGAGATCACACTCCCGACAGAGCTAGTGCTAGTCCCCACAGCCACATCAGAGGGTGTTCCCTCTGGCACTCAGCCAACTGCCGACTCCCATAGCACTTAGTGTGCCTCGGGGAGCTTCCCCTCAAAATCTAATTTGTATTTCTATGCATTGGGGACAATGCATTATTTTCAATTGGGGGTGGGCAGGTAGTATTTTATGATTTTTGTTGTATATAGATAGAAACTCATGTGCTTATGCGTATCATGCCTCTGTGAACATTAATATAACGTTGGTATATGAGTGATATAATGGTGTTGTTTTAAATTTCTATTGTTGAGTTTGTTTTTGTTAATAATAGTTCGTGAATCAATTCCCCCTCATTTTTCTTTTTCTGGTTCTTTTCCAATGGCCTAATAGTAGAATCAGGATCTTAGGTAGAAATTATTGTGACCAGTTTGGTGTAGCTGCCTAGTATCACGCATGTATACCTGTACATAGCACATACCCTCCTATAGTCATTCTTTTTGACTTATCCCAATGATAGATAGATTGACGACTATCTTAAGGGAAATTATCTCTATGATCAATTCTGTGAATCTAAGGCTCGCTCTGTGACTCTATGGCAACCCATAATTATAGTTATGATTGTAATGAAAGCTTTGAGTTGCAAAATGGTTGCTCGAAAGTGTCAAATAAGGTGAATGAAGAAGTTAATGTACAATGTGTGTGTGAGTTCTCTATTTGGAAATATTCTTGTGTTTACTTCTGTCATCTAGAACTTGCCCGGTTAGTTTTTCAACGATAATGATAGTCTGTTTGGTTGGAGGATTGATCTTAGGCATTCGTTATGATTATGTGAAAAACATCATTAGCCTTTCAAGCCTACCCATGCATAAAAGATACCACTAGCACGCAATTTGAGCCTTTTTAACCTCTCTTTGGTCAACCTATTACAAACCTTTCCCGTTTTGAAAAGCAAATTCCTCTCTTGAATATGTCCCTCTTTGAAAATTGAGAATGAGGCTAAAAGCCTATGTTGGGGGTACGGTCAAAGTGGAAGATCATTAAGGTAGTAGGTGTGTTGAGGGCAACAGGCCTCAAAAGAGTTTGTGAAATTGTTCAAGCTCCAAAAAAAAAAATTTATGATCAAAAGCAAGAGATAAAAAAAGAAAAAAATAAAAAAAAATAAATATAATAATGCTTATGCTTATAGAAATTGGGGGTCTTTAACAACAATAAAAATGTATGTAAAGTAGTTCTACACCGGAGACTAGATGAAACGAAAGATATGAGGGTTTAAAAAGGAGTGACAAAAATGGTGAAATGTGATTAGTGTTCAAAGAGGGTGAAGTTACTTGTACCCAAATGTTTATCCAGCCCATCCCTGAAACTACATTACAAGCCAAAAAGCCCTTATGAGACTTTCAATCGAACATTCTTGAATAAGCGGCGAATTAAAATAAGGAAAAGCCTATGGTATGACATGTTGTAGCCCTTGAAGTTCGTTTTGAGAGTGAGTGTGTTTGTAAATGTTCCCTCTTTTTCGTCATTGTAAATAGTGTGATTCTGGGATTTTCTTTCTAGTGGGGGTATATAAACTGTGGAGTTGAACTGAAGTTGAGCTTTTTCAGTCAAACGAAATTGCACTCAGCTGAAAGTAACATCTAGTCACAATATTAAGGCTCGGTGTTCACATGATTGATTAGTTTTCTCTATACATATTCTTAATCTAGGGAGGGTAAAGCAATTGTAAATACATGCTTGAATAACTAGCAATGAACACCGCCTGAGTCACTATTGTTATTTTTAAATAGAGTTTAGAATAAGCTAAGTATGTTTTGCTTGCTTGAGGACAAGCAAGAGTTTAAGTTGGGAGTGTTGATGTGACAGAGAATTTCAGCACATTTCAATACTAATTACTAAGGTTCTAGCTTGTTTCAATGCAATTATAACTCATATGTATGTAGATTTGTTACTCTTACAGCGGCAAAAGGATGGGAAGACCAAGGATGTGAAAATGTGAGCGAAACCAGAAGAAAATCGCAAAATAGTGCACAAGTGAAACTCTACGGACCATTATAAGGTCGCAGATCACACATATGGACCGCATAATTGATCACAAATTGAAGAGTTTTACAGATTCTGGAGCTAAAATTTATGTCAAGAATGCGGTGCAATCTGCAATCACATAATCAACATGTGGACCGCAGATGTGCCGCAGAATGTACTAGAAGAACACTCAGAGTCAGAATGCGATGCAAATCTGCGATTGCATAACACAAATGCGAACCGCAGAATGGAACTACAATGAAGAAATGACCACAAGTGTTTTGGATCTGCGGAGGAGCTGCTCAAAATGCGGACAACAGACCGGTTCTGCGACAGATCTGCAGTCACAGAGGTGACCTGGAAGAGCAATTTTGCCCATTTTTGTCCCGAAATTGGCCCCTCTATAAATAGTTTAAAAGTCTTTTTTGGGATCATATTGTCTAATTTTTACACTACATTCCAAGACGCTAAAATTATATCTTTTTGGAAGTTTTTGCGTAGAAGATTCTCTCCTTTGTAAGCATTTATGTCATTAAATACTCTTTTCCTTTTGTATTTGAGTCTGTGTAGCTAACTCTAAATACTAAGGCTGTGGACCCTAAATGGGTGTTATGTTAATGGGTGTTTGACATTGAATATATGTATAATGGTTGGATGATATCTATTTACTTCTCATTCTTCATTTATAGTTGGTTGTTGCAAACTTTAACACAAGCCATTAAATTCTTCCTTTACTTGGGATAAGTGGGTTTTATTTTGCATATATTGATGGATACGAATTGCAACTCTTTTACATTTGGGAAAATTTAGAAGAGGAAATACTACTCAATTATTGGGAACTATGGGGTAGTTGCTTAGACATCAATTTCTTATCAAGAACCCACCATTAGAAATATATCATATTATCACCGATAGCATTATACATCATTAAATGGGACCTAACCTTGGTTTAATCAATCTCATTAATTATCATATCAACAATTCAAATAGTAAATTCTGAATACACTGTTTTTCATAATCTTGATGACATTACTCTACACACGTGTTACTGTTAATCGAGTACAATTACGATATCATTCGAGAAACACACTATGTTAAGTAATCTTTTCACACCTATTCACTGTGTGATTTGACCCCAACCTTGTTGGGTTATCATATTTGACATCGACCGCCTTACACAAGTTATTAAAGTGTAATTTGAGCATATTAGATAGTGATGGTGTGCTGAGGATGTAGGGTATGATTTGCGTGCCCAATGTGGATGGGCTTCGCTAGATGATATTGGAGGAAGCCCACAACTCACGGTATTCCATTCATCTAGGTACCACGAAGTTGTATCAAGATTTGAGATAACATTACTGGTGGAGGAGAAGGAAGAATGATATTGTGAGTCATGTAGCTTGGCGTCTAAACTGTTAGCAGGTAAAGTATGATGATCAGAGACCTGGAGGTGCACTTCAGCGTATGGATATTCCTGAGTGTAAGTGTTAGAGGATTACTATGGACTTTTTGAGTGGTCTCCCTTGAACAACGATGATGTTTGATTCGATTTGGGTGATTGTGGATTAGCTGACCAAGTCCGCGAACTTCCTTCCGGTGTGTACTACCTATTCTACAAAACGGTTAGCAAAGATTTTCATCCGAGAATTGTACAGTTGCATGGGGTCCCATTTTCTATTATATCATACAGGGGTACTCAGTTGACTTCTCAGTTCTGTAGGACTTTTCAGTGAGAGTTGGGTACACAGTTAGAGTTGAGCACATCAAATCATCCTCAGATGGACGGGCAGTAGAGCGTACCATTCAGATATTGGAGGACATGTTGCATGCTTGTGTTATTGACTTTGGAGGTTCTTGGGCTGATTTCTTGCCTTTTACATAGTTTTCTTATAACAACAACTATCAATCCAGCATTCAGATGGCGCCATAGGACTTATCCCAATGATAGATAGATTGACGACTATCTTAAGGGAAATTATCTCTATGATCAATTCTGTGAATCTAAGGCTCGCTCTGTGACTCTATGGCAACCCATAATTATAGTTATGATTGTAATGAAAGCTTTGAGTTGCAAAATGGTTGCTCGAAAGTTTCAAATAAGGTGAATAAAGAAGTTAATGTACAATGTGTGTGTGAGTTCTCTATTTGTAAATATTCTTGTGTTTACTTCTGTCATCTAGAACTTGCCCGGTTAGTTTTTCAACGATAATGATAGTCTGTTTGGTTGGAGGATTGATCTTAGGCATTCGTTGTGATTATGTGAAAAACATCTTTAGCCTTTCAAGCCTACCCGTGCATAAAAGATACCACTAGCACGCAATTTGAGCCTTTTTAACCTCTCTTTCGTCAACCTATTACAAACCTTTCCCGTTTTGAAAAGCAAATTCCTCTCTTGAATATGTCCCTCTTTGAAAATTGAGAATGAGGCTAAACGCCTATGTTGGGGGTACGGTCAAAGTGGAAGATCATTAAGATAGTAGGTGTGTTGAGGGCAACAGGCCTCAAAAGAGTTTGTGAAATTGTTCAAGCTCCAAAAAAAAATTTATGATCAAAAGCAAGAGATAAAAAAAGAAAAAAAGAAAAAAAAATATAATAATGCTTATGCTTATAGAAATTGGGGGTCTTTAACAACAATAAAAATGTATGTAAAGTAGCTCTACACCGGAGACTAGATGAAACGAAAGATATGAGGGTTTAAAAAGGAGTGACAAAAATGGTGAAATGTGATTAGTGTTCAAAGAGGGTGAAGTTACTTGTACCCAAATGTTTGTCCAGCCCATCCCTGAAACTACATTACAAGCCAAAAAGCCCTTATGAGACTTTCAATCGAACATTCTTGAATAAGCGGCGAATTAAAATAAGGACAAGCCTATGGTATGACATGTTGTAGCCCTTGAAGTTCGTTTTGAGAGTGAGTGTGTTTCTAAATATTCCCTCTTTTTCGTCATTGTAAATAGTGTGATTCTGGGATTTTCTTTCTAGTGGGGGTATATGAACTGTGGAGTTGAACTGAAGTTGAGCTTTTTCAGTCAAACGAAATTGCACTCAGCTGAGAGTAACATCTAGTCACAATATTAAGGCTCGGTGTTCACATGATTGATTAGTTTTCTCTGTACATATTCTTAATCTAGGGAGGGTAAAGCAATTGTAAATACATGCTTGAATAACTAGCAATGAACACCGCCTGAGTCACTATTGTTATTTTTAAATAGAGTTTAGAATAGGCTAAGTATGTTTTGCTTGCTTGAGGACAAGCAAGAGTTTAAGTTGGGAGTGTTGATGTGACAGAGAATTTCAGCACATTTCAATACTAATTACTAAGGTTCTAGCTTGTTTCAACGCAATTATAACTCATATGTATGTAGATTTGTTACTCTTACAGCGGCAAAAGGAAGGGAAGACCAAGGATGTGAAAATGTGAGCGAAACCAGAAGAAAATCGCAAAATAGTGCACAAGTGAAACTCTACGGACCATTATAAGGTCGCAGATCACACATATGGACCGCATAATTGATCACAAATTGCAGAGTTTTACAGATTCTGGAGCTAAAATTTATGTCAAGAATGCGGTGCAATCTGCAATCACAGAATCAACATGTGGACCGCAGATGTGCCGCAGAATGTACAAGAAGAACACTCAGAGTCAGAATGCGATGCAAATCTGCGATTGCATAACACAAATGCGCACCGCAAAATGGAACTGCAATGAAGAAATGACCACAAGTGTTTTGGATCTGCGGAGGAGCTGCTCAAAATGCGGACAACAGACCGGTTCTGCGACAGATCTGCAGTCACAGAGGTGACCTGGAAGGGCAATTTTGCCCATTTTTGTCCCGAAATTGGCCCCCTATAAATAGTTTAAAAGTCTTTTGTGGGATCATATTGTCTAATTTTTACACTACATTCCAAGACGCTAAAATTATATCTTTTTGGAAGTTTTTGCGTAGAAGATTCTCTCCTTTGTAAGCATTTATGTCATTAAATACTCTTTTTCTTTTGTATTTGAGTCTGTGTAGCTAACTCTATATACTAAGGCTGTGGACCCTAAATGGGTGTTATGTTAATGGGTGTTTGACATTGAATATATGTGTAATGGTTGGATGATATCTATTTACTTCTCATTCTTCATTTATAGTTGGTTGTTGCAAACATTAACACAAGCCATTAAATTCTTCCTTTACTTGGGATAAGTGGGTTTTATTTTGCATATATTGATGGATACGAATTGCAACTCTTTTACATTTGGGAAAATTTAGAAGAGGAAATACTACTCAATTATTGGGAACTATGGGGTAGTTGCTTAGACATCAATTTCATATCAAGAACCGACCATTAGAAATATATCATATTATCACCGATAGCATTATACATCATTAAATGGGACCTAACCTTGGTTTAATCAATCTCATTAATTATCATATCAACAATTCAAATAGTAAATTCTGAATACACTGTTTTCCATAATCTTGATGACATTACTCTACACACGTGTTACTGTTAATCGAGTACAATTACGATCTCATTCGGGAAACACACTAAGTTAAGTAATCTTTTCACACCTATTCACTGTGTGATTTAACCCCAACCTTGTTGGGTTATCATATTTGACATCGACCGCCTTACACAAGTTATTAAAGTGTAATTTGAGCATATTAGATAGTGATGGTGTGCTGAGGATGTAGGGCCTGATTTGCGTGCCCAATGTAGATGGGCTTCGCTAGATGATATTGGAGGAAGCCCACAACTCATGGTATTCCATTCATCTAGGTACCGCGAAGTTGTATCAAGATTTGAGATAGCATTACTGGTGGAGGAGAAGGAAGAATGATATTGTGAGTCATGTAGCTTGGCGTCTAAACTGTTAGCAGGTAAAGTATGATGATTAGAGACCTAGAGGTGCACTTCAGCGTATGGATATTCCTGAGTGTAAGTGTTAGAGGATTACTATGGACTTTTTGAGTGGTCTCCCTTGAACAACGATGATGTTTGATTCGATTTGGGTGATTGTGGATTAGCTGACCAAGTCCGCGAACTTCCTTCCGGTGTGTACTACCTATTCTACAAAGTGGTTAGCAAAGATTTTCATCCGAGAATTGTACAGTTGCATGGGGTCCCATTTTCTATTATATCATACAGGGGTACTCAGTTGACTTCTCAGTTCTGTAGGACTTTTCAGTGAGAGTTGGGTACACAGTTAGAGTTGAGCACATCAAATCATCCTCAGATGGACGGGCAGTAGAGCGTACCATTCAGATATTGGAGGACATGTTGCATGCTTGTGTTATTGACTTTGGAGGTTCTTGGGATGATTTCTTCCCTTTTACATAGTTTTCTTATAACAACAACTATCAATCCAGCATTCAGATGGCGCCATATAAGGCCATATATGGGAGACGGTGTAGATCTCTGGTTGGATGGTTTGAGCACATCGAGGCTAGGTTGTTGGGGACAGAGTTGGTCTAGGATGCCTTAGATAAGGTAAAAGTGATCTAGGATAGACTTCGTACAACTCAGTCGTGTTAGAAAAGTTATGCGGACCAGAAGGTCCAAGATATATCTTATATGGTGGACGAGAAGGTCTTGTTGAAGGTTTCGCCCATGAAAGACGTCATGTGGTTCGAGAAGAAAGGGAAGCGGAGTCCGAGGTTCATTGGCCCTTTTGATATACTTAAGAGGATTGGGGAAATGGCCTATATTCTTGCTTTCCCACCCATACTATTAGGTGTTCATCCGGTATTTCATATTTCTATTCTCCGGAAGTATGTTGGGGACCCATCTCATGTGTTGGACTTCAGTACAGTAATATTGGATGATGATTTTACCTATGATGTGGATCCAGTAGCTATTTTGGGACGTTAGGTTTGGAGATTGAAGTCAAAGGATATAGCTTCGGTGAAGGTATAGTGGAGATGCGGTGCAAATATCCTCATTTGTTTGAGACTCTAGGTATGTTTCTTGAGCCACTCGAGGATGATCGTTTGTTTTTGTTTGGTAGGATGTGACGACCTAGTCCATCGTCACGTGATTTATCACCCTATTTCCCCAATATTGTGTTGCTTTATATTTGAATATCAGTATTTGAGTTGATCGGGTTGAATTTAATTGGTTTTAGTTGGAAATAAGGTACTTTGCCTTTTAGAAGGGAACTTATTTTGGAAAAGTCAACCAGAAGTTAACTATATAGATAGAGGCCTCAATATGAATTCTGGTGATTCGTTTATCTTCGGGCGATAATTTGTGACTTAACAATGCGATCATAATTGAAATCGGAGGTCTGGTGTAGAATTAGGCTTGAATTGGCGAAGATTGAATTTTGGAGGATTCCGATTGATAGGTGAGATTTTGATTCGAGGGTCGGAATGTAATTCGAAGACTTTTTGTAGCTTTGTTAGGTGATTTTGGATAAGTGTGCAAAATTTCTGGTCATTCGGATGTCGTTTGGTCAGGTTTTTGATTGAATGTGAGTTTCGGAAGAATTTGATAAACTTATGCTTTGATTTGGTGAAATCTAATGATTTTTGTGTTAACGATAATGTTTCGATGGTTTGAGAAAGTTTTAATAAGGTAATAGGTCTTATTTGTGGTTTTTATTGAGGTCCCGAGGTCCTCGGGATGAGATTGGGTGGTTAAATAAAGAGTTTGGAGTTTGTTGCATATTTTAGAATTGTTGGTTCTGCCATTTCTGCATCTGCGGAAAAAGGACCGAATAGGCGGTTCCACAGATGCGGCGGGAGGTCACATAAGCGATTCTAGTGGGGCTTGACCTTTCTGTAGAAGCGGATAAGAATCCTTATAAGCGGGTCCGCTGCTGCGGTATATGGACCGCAGAAGTGGTGATTGCACTTAAAGCGACTCCCGCAGAAGAAGAATATTTGCAGCAAAATCGGTAAATGCTGAAGCAGTTTTGGTGCCACAGAAGCGAAAAGGCTAGGGCAGATATTAAATTAAGTCTTCTTCACAAATTTTGAAAGAAAAAATATTTTGGACTACGTTGAAAGGATTTTGGGAGATTTGTGAAGATGGTATCTAGGGCTATCATCAGTTATGGATTTTTGGACTTAGATAATGACATTGTTGTGTATAAACATGGATTAACACTAAATTTAAAGGGTCAATTGGACTCCGATTCTTGTGAATTTAATATGTATTGACTCATGGAGAGATAAGGATCGTATTGATGTTAAATTTTCTAGATTCCGAGAAGTGGGCCCTGGGGTTCGAGTTTTGCCAATTACGTGTTTATGGTATTATTCGTATTCTTTCAATTGGGTTATGCTCCATTAGCTTAATATAACGTGTGATTTGGCACACGGGGAGGTTGATTGTAGAGGAAAAGGCTTGGCGGACTATTTTTGTAGCCGGTTTGAGGTGAGTAATTGATGTAACTGCTGCTCTGATGTTTTGAAACCCCGGACATTCACATCGTAACGCTATATTGAGGCGTGACACGCATTCCATGATGAGTGCAAGGTCATTTACCGCTGGGATTGAGACTTGGTCCATCTCGAGTGTGGTTTCTACTATATGGGCGTTTGAGACACATACCTCATCACTGTGAATCTTATTGTTGTGTGTAGGGCCTTGTGCCGACCTGTAGAACCCTCAGGGGATCCATATGTGTTTTACCTCACTTGTGTGCATATCACATACTCTCAGTCATGTTTTCTACTACTGAAATAATACAAGAACTGTGTTTTTAATCATGAATAATAAATGAAAAAGGATAATAGGGCCGAGATCCCGATAGTATGTCATGCCCGATTGGCTATGCATTATTTGTCTAAGATGGTTCGAGGACCCAATTGTGTAAATGATTTCCTTGTTATGGATCGGGCTGCACACCGCAAAAATGATATATTGATATTGTGGTCGTGAGCTTGTTTGATGCCACGACATGGCTGATATTGCGCTTAGGCTGTAGGAGCCCCTACAAACTCTGTACACACCCCCCAGTGAGCATTGTTGACGTTAAATATGTGGAGCGGGCTGCACGCCGCCGCGTGTACTAGAGTGTACCATTATGTGTGTTATATCTTTCCATGCATTTTTCCTCGACTGTAATACTTGTTGTTTACTGTTTTCACTTATGTAGATTTAAATTGGTAGATATAGAATTACATTGTGCATTTTCTGTGTATCCTTACTTTCAAACTTTTGTTATTTTTATTATTCACCGGGTCGAGGTACTCACTATACTCCCTGCATCTTGCGTGCAGATTCAAGTTCTTCTTCTCAATCTGAGTAGATTCAGTAATTAGCAGTCTTGCTTCAAGGAGTGTCGAGGTAGCTGCATGGCGTTCATAGCCGTTGACTTCACCCTCCATCCTTATCTTTTATTTCCACATTATCAAATTTTTACACAGATTGTGTAGTAGGGTGACACTTTATATGTAGAGACTCATTTTCGTGACACCGAGTCCATGGTTGGGCTATATTCTATGTTTTGCTAATCTTTAGTATTTTCATCGATATTTTCGAATTTGGACTTAAATGGATTAATGATTTACTGTTTATTTATAAATTTTAGTTTATCAGTGGGGATGAATATGGTAAATAATCGGGCTTGCCTAGTAGTATGCTGGGCACCATCATGACCGGGTTGGGATCGTGACACTGTTGCAACTCGTGCCTCCTTGATTACCATCATTCTTTGACCATCCTTTGTGTCATGACACGTCATCTTTCAATTACTTCAATATGTAAACTCAATTTATCCCAATACAGATATTTCCCTTACTTTCCATTTATTTATCAATTGAATATTTGGAAAGTGGATTTTATTAGAGCGGGAATATTTTCCGCCATTAATGCTTTAATAGGATTGATGCGTCAGTTATCACTTAAATTTAATGCTTATTACATATGGCACCCTTTTAATTCTTATCACTCCAGACCCCACTCGTGGGATTTTACTGGATTGTTGTTGTTGTTGTTGTACGTGTGGCACCCTTTTATTGGCTTTGTGGCTTTTCACTGCTTTCTAAGGCTTTTTTAATGCTTCACTAAACACAAAGCGACAGTTCTCATTGTGACCTTTTCATCATTGAACCTTTTCCTTTGATGATTGCTTTTTAGTATAAATATAGTTCTTATTTTTGTCTTTCTTACATAAAATTCAAAAAAATTCTGAATATTCAATTCTTGTTCATCACTTTCTTAGTACTGTCATGTATTCATCTAACCCAAACCCTAGACGAGTCTCCATTATTGATAGCTTTCATCTTGCCACTAGTAGGAGAAGAAGAGGAGGTAGACTACGTAATTTAGGGTCTTCATCCATACATGATTCTTCTCCTCCTCCATTTAGTTTCATTCCTTCTTCTGGAACTAGAGGTTCTCTTCCTCAAAGATCTTCTTCTAGGGGTAAGGAACCTTATGAACCTCTTCGTGAGCCTTCAATAAATGAAATAGTTCCTACAGAACTGTCTTTCTATAATGATAGAGAATCCCTTTGAAATCAAGTGTCCTCTTTAGATCGTGATAATATCTACCCCACTCAGATCATTGAAGGTCTGATTGTTTTGGTTCGCAAAGAATTCTAATGCACTCATGACTTCCCTATTGTAATCCCCAATGCAAACAAGAGAATTACTTCCTACTTAATTGGGGTTTTTTTTTGTTTATACATACCCTTTCACATTGGGTTTCAAATCTACTATTGACCCATTATCCTTGAATCCTATCTTTTTTTTTTAAGTTTGTTTAGGTCAAATTGTCCCTCTAGTATTGAGGGTTGTTGCATGATTGAGGCATTTTACTAACATGGCAGCGTGCCTTTTACCCTTTCTCATCTAATTCACCTTTATTCACCCAGACTCTTTTGCCAAGGTGTCTTTACCTTAATAGCAAGGAGTAAAAGAGTTTTTGTTAATCTTGAAGATAAAAAAGACCGTGACTTGTATGCCAGGTTTCTTGTTGACCCCACTATTGGTTTAGTGGGTGATAAGAATGTTCCCTTCCTTGAGAAGTCGAATTTTGAATGTGAGATTTTTTATATAACTCTCTCGTACCTTTTTTATTCAATTTTGATAATTATTACCCTAATTTTCCTTTTCCTTTCCAACAAATATGGGAATTGTTGACGATATTCCCAATTTTTGTGGTTGTGTAGGAAAGCTGTTGAATACTACCCCAATGGAGGGTAGATCTTGGAAGTCCCTTTCCAAATGATTTGGTTAGAAAGTGAAAACTCATGGTAAGAGGTTTTTTATATATATATTGCTTTTTCTTAAACATACATTAATCCTTCTATTTATTAGGATTTGCTATTTGATGTGTTAGTGTTGAATCAATCGTAGCTTCTTGAATTTCTTTCTAAAGGGCCAAAGAGATAATTTTGGGCTCTTCATCGGAAACAAAAAACTATTGTTGACTAAGACTCTGATGAAGAGGAAGACGAGAGCTCCTTGGTGAAAAGGCCACGATCTTGTACATAGATTGTCTCTAATGAAGAAGCTTCTCCCATTTATTTGGTTCCTCTTCCTCAGTCTGTTGAATCCCCGATGATGATGTTCCCACTGCTACTCATGATGCTATTGAGTAGCATTTTGATCGCGTGTTTGGTACTAAACATTTAGGCTCGATTTCTGATGAAGCAACCCTTGTTTCGTTTTCTACTCTCATTCCTATGATTCCTTATTTGCCGAGTGTGGACGTTTCCACCCCCCCCCCCTCAAATTACTTTGACTTCTTCTATTGTTCCTCTTCAACAATTCCCTTTCCATCTGTTCATCACACTGAGGTTGGTTCCTCGAGTAGGGATGCTTCTGTGAGTCAAGTTGCTATTGAAGTTCCTGCTGTGGGTAAACTTTAAGGAAATAAGGTCAAGTAAATGTGTGGCTAAAGCCTTTGCTTGGTCCATTAGAAAGACATAAGCTTGTTGGACATTTTTATTTGACTTTGATGAATGATATAGTTCATGCTTCTTTAAAATTATCCCTTTCTCAAGCTTTACTTTATCCTTTTTCTATTTTCAGAGTTCTCATGTTTCCTTCTCTTTGTGACAACTAGACCCGTTGTCTCATGTGTTACCACCGCGTTTTGCCTATTTACTACATCTTCATGGTTCATTATTCACATTTTGTGTGTAAGAGTTGAATTAGATTGATTGTGGAAGGAAATGAGACACTTAGTCTCTTTAAAGAAATCTTGTTTTGAAATATTCAACCGGATGTTGACTTATGAGTTAGAGGGCTCGAATGAGATTTTTGATGATTCGGTTAGCTTTTGGAGGTGACTTGTGACTTAGGAGTGTGATCGAATGTGATTTTGGAGGTCCGGTGTAGAATTAGGCTTGAATTGAGAAAGTTAGTATTTTGGCGAATTCTGATTGATGGGTGAGATTTTGATCCGAGTGACAAAATGAAATTCAAAAAGTTGCAGTAGCTTCATGAGGTGATGTTGAATGCATGTGCAAAATTTTAGGTCTTTCGGATGCAGAATTACGCTTGAATTGATCGAATGTGTATTTCATAAGTTTTTAAGAAACTTAGTTTAATATGATGTGATTTAATGGTTTTAGAATTGTTTGATGATTGGAAAAAGTTCGAATGATGTTTTAGGATGGGTTGGCACTTTCTGCTGAGGCCTCGAGAAACTCGGGGTGAGTTCAGATAGTTAAATAAATTGTTTTGTTTTTAATTTTGCAAGGAAAAGACTGCTTGTATCTGGTGTTTTCACACATGTGGTTATCGGACCGCAGGTGAGGTCACGCAGAAGGGGAAGAAGGAACCGCTAATGCGAAGCCTAGGGATTTAGGGCAAGTTCCACAGAAGTAGAAGTGCAGACTGTAGAAGCGGTACCACTGGTGCAGAAGTGAAGCCACATAAGTGGTTTTTGTATTTTTGTTGAGGCTCCGTAGAAGCAGAAATAAGTCCGCAAAAGTTGTCCCACAAAAGTGGAAGCGGGACCGCAAAAGCGAAAATGGCCTGGGCGGAAGGGTTTTAAAATAACATTTTCATTCGCAAGCTTGGGTTATTTTTTCACCATTGCTGAGTAACCTTGAGAGCTTTTGGCGAGTATTTATGAGGGTTTTGACTGGGAATCGATCAGAGGTAAGTTCCTTGGCCTAAATAAACGAAATTATGAAAGACTTAACATATAATTGGTTTAAATTCATCAAAAAGGGGGTAAGCTGGGGCTTGAGAATTGGTAATTCAGAAATGGAATTTGGAGGGTCAAATAGACTCTGATTTTGGAAAATTTGATATGTATAGACTTGGGGCAAGATGAGGAATCTGGTGATGTTAATTTTCTTATTTTTTAAAAAGTGGGCCCAGGGCTTCGGTTTTACCAAATTTGTGATTTTAGATGTTTTTCAAGTCTTTTCGATTGGGTTATGTTCCTCAGCATATTATAACATATTCCGTCTGGTTTTGATCAGATTCGACGGGCGATGAGGTCGATTCGAGGTCAAAAGCAATTGTGAGCTAGACTTGTGGCCGGCTTGAGTTGAGTAATAAATGTAAATAATGACCTGACAGTTTGAAACTCTGGAATATCACATTGTAATGCTACATTGAGGAAAGGCAAGCATTATATTATGAGTGCGAGGATGTTTGTTATTGGCGATTGTGACTTAGTCCATCCCGAGTAATGTTCATACTGTGTTTTCGACTAAGACTTGCTTGATAATCACCGTACATGGATTTAATTGATATATTTGGTCTTTGTGCCAATAATTTGAACCCGTTAGGGAAAACTATCACTATTTTGACATTATTTTACATGTTAATTAGTTTCAGTCCTATGTATAAATACTATTTTGAAATGCTCAACCATATTTCTAAGACTTGGAAACTAAAACACTATTTTATTGACCTTTTGAACTGTGAACTACTATTTTAATATTGCCCGAGTGGCTTATGACAATTTCTGGACCAAATATGGATCGGGTTGCATGCCGCAGCGGTGTTATATGGATATTGGTACCACGAAATGGATTTATTATTTACGCTTGGGCTGTATGAGTCCCTCCGGAGTCTGTACACACCCCAGTGAGCACCGTCGATGTTAAATGGATTGGGTTGAACACTGCAACAGGTACTAGAGTGTAACGTTTATGTGTTGCATTGCATTCATGCATTATTACTTATCTATTTTACTTGTCATAGATCTATCTGTATGCTTATTTCCTTTACTTGTTGTTCACTGTTAAATGTTCTGGGCTGCCAGTTATAGTTTAATTTGTATTATTCCATGATTTCTTATCTTCAGCCATTTTTATGTTTATTGCTCACTGGGATGGAGTACTCGTATTACTCCATGCACCTTGCGTGCAGATCTAGATACTCGACAGGTAGAGTGAGGATAATTTTGCAAGACAGTAGTATCGGGGAGGATTGAGGTAGTAGCATGGCATTCACAACCTTCATCTCTCCCTCCTATCTTTGTTCTTTTTTATTCTGCATTTTTCCTAGACATACCGTAGTAGGTGGATATTCTGTATTAGAGGCTCACATTCGCGACACCAGATTCTATTGGGGTATGTTCTTATATTCTGATGAACTCCCGTCGATTTTATCATTATTTATAAACTTGATACTATTGACTTAGTAAATATTCCCTTTAATATTTATCTATGACCTCAGCAAGAATTTGGGATAATGTTGTTGGATAGTAGCGCATGCCTAACAATGTGTTGTGCTCCATCACGACCAAGGGTTGGGTCGTGACAAGTTGGTATCAGAGCCTATGTTACTTGGTCTCCCGAATCAAGAGCTGGTTTAGTAGAGTCTCGCGGAACGGTATGGGGATGCATGTATTTTTCCTCGAGAGGCTACAAAACCTTTAGGAAATAAACTTCATATTCATGAAATTCTTGTCGTGCGACTTTGTTGAACCAAGAACTAAACTTTTGTATTCTATTCTCTCGCAGATGGCAAGGACTCGTGCTACCAGACGTGACGGATGACCACCAGTACTACCTACTTGAGGTCGTGGACGCGGTCGTTGTTGTAGTCGGGGTAGAGCAGTGATTCACGTCCAAGCAACGGTCGTAGTCAATATAACCTGGTCTAATAAGTCCAGAATCGATCCCACAGGGAATTAGCCTACCAATTACAACTTTGACAACCCAAGAATATTTTCGAATCAAGTTCCCAAAATTTCGAGTATATGTTTGTGAGTGTTTCGACTAACTACTTTTGCAAGAATTAAAAAGGCTTAAAAGAAAGAATTGAATGCTGGGTAATATAATATGGAGAAAGACTAAGGTATTGATTTCCCCTATTGATGGAATCCCTTATCGTTATGCTCATACAAATTGTTAATATATTCTATCAATCATGAATGCTATTTGTATCGTAATCATCTCCCGAGCAATTACAATAATTTACTAGTGCACTCTCCCGAGCTACCCTAGCTAACTTTAATTTTAATAGTTCACTTAAGATTGCACCCAAGACTTCGTTATTCCTAACGCCATTTTTATGCCTAAAGTTATAGATTCTTCCAATAACCTAGGTGTGGTGTTGTTCAATAATATATCTAAATATGCACTCTTTTCCAAGTTATGCACACTAAATAGGCACAGCTAATTGGGGATCCTACCAATTAACTACAACAAGAACGAAGTTGAACAAATAGAAATCTAGCTAACAATTTGTAAACACATAAACGTTAAGTTCATCACTCAATAGGTTCCATCAAAACCATAGAAAAGGATTTAGCTACTCATGCTCAAAGAAACAAGAATAATAATTGAATTCATAAATAAATACTATATAAAATATAGGAATGAGTTGAGAGAGTTCTTTGTTACTAATTGTCTTGCAAAAGTAGTAAAAAATATACAACTTGCCTCTATTGGGCGAACTAGGAGTTTATATAGAGGTTTTAGGGCTTAAAAACTTAATTTGTACACAACTAGGAAAGTACTGTTCGGCGCCTTCCGCGGTTCTTCCGTGGTCGCGGGTGAACTGCGAACAGAGCAGTGTTCTGATTCTTCTGAAAAGTTTAGAGAGCTTGTTTCTTCGCGGTTCATCCGCGGTCGTGAGTGAACCGTGGATGAACAGTACTTCGGATTCTTCTTCAATTTTTCAAGTTCACTTCACTTCAACTCTTCACTTGGCCTTTTCATCAAGATGTGACTCCAAAATAGCTCCTTTAGCATCCAATGGTTCATGTGTACCTACAAGATAACAATAAACACTAATCAAAGCATTTTGTCATCATAAACAATATCAATTCAACAACAAAGTGTGATTATTTTGGGCATAATTATAGTTAAATTCACCTATTATCAATACCCCACACTTAAACCTTTGCTCGTCCTCGAGCAACCTTAATCACACTTTAGGCCAATTTTATTTATGTCTCCTCCAAATTATGTCACAAAAGCTAATTTTCATGATGAACCTAAGATATGCACAATCTTTACCTAACCGTAAACTCTCATGCCAGCACATTATTGCTTACTCTAGTCATTATCAAATACTTGCAAATTCACAGTTTTCCTCTTGAGCTTCATGCCCTCACACAATTTATTGAGAGAAGTTCCCACACATAAACAATTTAGAATATGGAACTTATAAATATATAAAAAAATTCACTCACTCTCAACAAAGAACATTCATATGCATACAGACACACCATAGGCTTGCCCCTAGTGTAATACTCCACTAATCGAGTTATTCAATCATAAATCAAGAGGTCTTTAAGGGTAGTAATGTTGGCTACGGGACGGGTAGGATACTTTTGGTTATAGTGACTAACCTCCCTAAGCACGTTTCGTTTCCTTTTCACAACTTCCCTTTTCGTTTTCTTCCTTATGTCTCCCCTAAACATTCCTACACCTTTATTTACTTTGAATCCCCACTTTTCTTTCGTTGGTGTAACTGACCTTTCTAATTTTCATATATACATTGATATAGCTCTTTTTCTCAAATTTATTTTTCCTTTTTTTTCTCGTTGCGTTGAAACACATTTACATTATTTTGGCCAGTTCACTATTTTCTACCATTCATTATTGATTTTCCCTTTTTTTCAATTTCCCTTCGCCCCAAACTTAGACTTTTGCATATTCATTATAATACAAGTGCTTCTCGGAGATAAAGTAAAACAATATAATAATTTAATGAACATTCAAGGGTTATCAAAGAATAGGCATTAAGCTCAAAGGGGTTAACTAGGATATTATGTACGGGTGAATTCATGTCTATTGATTTATAGGGTTACACATAGAAATGACTCTATCCTTTCTACAACCAAAGAACTGCTATTTCACTTTACAAACACACAGGGCAAGTTCTAGGCATCATGTAAAGCATACAATGTAAGTAAAACTCACACACACAGAGATGCAACTCATTTGGAATCCGGTTCATCTACAAAGTCCTATCGAAGTTCAAGCAAGCATTATTGTACCCATTTTCCTCTATTCCTAAGTAAAGAAAAATCTACCTAACCCGGAACAAGAAAAACCTTTGGAAAAGAACCGCGGTCAAAAGAAAAACCAAGGGGGAGGTGATACACTACCTAGAAAAATAAAATAAAAGAAAGAAAAAAATTCCTACATGGACTACTTCCCTCAAGAGTACTTGTCCTAAATAGTCCATCATCAGGAAGAGTCCTCTACTCATATTTTTATCATTTTTGTTAAATTTTCTGATTTTTTTTGTATTTTTTTTATTCCAACTTGGACACTTAAGAAACCCGTTGCCAAGTGTCCATCATCGGGCCAAGCCAGCTATTTGTAATAACAACTACAACTAATATATACAACATATACAAGATAAGTCACCCACCCCACATTTAAAATAACGTCATGTCCTCATGACATAAAGAAAAATATAGCTCAAGAGGGGCGAGAAAACATACCTGAGACTCACTCGAAGTTGGAGACGGTGGATGGGTCGACGTGACATGCTCGACCAAGCGCTCGGAGCCATGCCATGAACCTGCTTTCTAACCGAGCTTGCCTCTGTGACATCGCGTCTAAGCGCGTGTGCAAGCCGTCTACGAAGGTGCGCAAATTAGCAATCTCCTCCTCCATGGACCTAAGAATAGGTTGGGTAGATTCGGACCTAGACATACTCGCTCCACGGTGAGCATGCCTGGAAGGTCCGACAGAGTCACTGGAGTGCCTGGCCTGGGCAACTGGCACAGGGTCAACCTTAGCATCCAAGTCGATTGGGTCATTATCTCGGCCGACCCGGATTTGTGAAGCTCTAAATGGAGCTTTTGGTGGGAGATCACCATCCGAGGCTAGGATCGGGGTATGATGGCCGAGACACAAGGTATTGACGAGAGATGGGTAATAAAAACCCTTGGCTTTGAGGGAACCCCTCAGCTCCATCTCGTCACTAATTAAGCGGGCGATGTCCACGTCCTGCTGTGTTACAAAACACCATGTTAGAAGTACCCTATTAAAATTGACATCCGTGGTGTTGCTGGAGGGCAAACACCGGTTACATATGATAGAAAACCACCATTTAGTAGTATGTGTAAAGCAGTTAGAATGGAGTGTTTTATTTCGTATCCAAACAGGGATGCCATCAACACATAAGGCCTCAATTATCATGTCCCAGATGACACCCGGCCTATCATGGTAGTAGTCCACGTCACTAGTATGATTCGGCAGTCTAAGTGCCTGTCTAATAGAATGAGCATGGGCGTAGACATACTTACCTCTGACGAATACCTCCCTAGCCAAACCGTATGGAGCGTTGGCATAAAACTTCCTAACAAGCATCTTGTTCACGAGGGGCGATGCGTCAAACAGGAACTCCATTTCATGGCGGCGAATTTCGTCATATATTTCTGGCTTTTCAGACCGCAGGGCCAACCTGTCAACTTCAACTTCCTGGAGCCAGGACTTAGCCGCCTTGGTGTGGAAATCACCTTCCGCCTCCTCGCTGGCGAACCTTGACTCGTCATATATAGGTTTCCTAAAAGGGCTTGCACCCTGTCGTGATCTTTTGGGGGCCATGATCCTGCACAAAAGGGACAAACAAAAATTTGCATAATGTTAGAACATCGGTTGGATACTCAGACTTCGCCATCCATGGAATACCACAATTGTCTCTTTAGTGTAATCATGCCATAACTCCTATACTTAACCACTTATCTAACAATTTCACCAATCCATATTCAAGCACCCCACACTTATTTATTTTGGCACTCTAACATGACCCAATTACCCTACAACATCTCCAATAATATACAACAACAAGCAACTCACTATTTGGGCATTATTTCCCCTAAAAATACATTAATCAACTATTACAACAACAATCAACTACTACAACAACAATTGCCCAACTTGGCCAACCAACCAACAAATATAATCACCAACACTTTGGGTCTCCAAAACAACAAAATTTACATTAATAACTAAATTGGAGACCCAACAACACAGTCTCTACCATAATTCCATCCATATCACAAGGTTCTTAAAAAAAATTCATATAACATTCTACTATTAAAAGCAAGTAATATATGGATTCTACTCAAACATGCAATATATACTACATATTATACAAGTTAAACTATAATTAACTAATTAAGTCTACCAAATTAGTAATAAAAATAAAGAACTAAAAAGAAGAAAGAAATAAGAAGAACAAGAAGAAGAAGACTTACTATTGAGAGTAGTAGAGGAGTAAGATTGAAGAGGGGGAGTTATTTGGATAAGAAAGTAGGAGAGACTGTAGAGAGAAGGAGGAGAGAAATTTAGAGAGAGAGAGGAGGTTGAGAGGTATGGTGGCGGCAAGAATGGGGAAATAATGGAGGGGTTTAGTGTTTTATACTTATTAAAGAGGGGGGGGGGTAAGGAAGAATAAAATAATTTTTTTTTATATTTTCTACCGAACGCGGAACTGACCACAGTCGTTCGCGGTTCGTTCGCGGTCGCGGACGGACCACGAATAGTCAAACTTCAGAGAGGTCAATTTTTCGCGGTTCATCCGCGGTCGCGGATGAACCGCGAACAGAGGCCCTCTCTGGAGATTTTTTTTCGCTAGTCAGAAACTATTTTTTATATAGACTAACTATAATGAGAATACTTACAACACGTTCGTGGGTTGCCTCCCACGTAGCGCCTGATTTAAGGTCGCGGCACGACTCATCTTAGCGCATTTTAAGGCTCGCTCGAACTTTGACATTCATCTAACCGTAGTTCCACTTTGTCCTCGATTTCATCCATGCCGACATACGGTTTCAACCGTTGTCCATTTACTTTGAATGTGCGTGAACCATCAATGGTTTGAATTTCCACAGCGCCTGAATTAAATGCCTCAATTTCCCGAGAGGGTCCTGACCACCTTGATTTTAATTTGCCCGGGAACAACCGTAATCTCGAATTGTATAACAGTACCTTGTCCCCGGTTTTGACGTTCCACTCAATGATATTCTGATCGTGAATCCGCTTGATCCACTCTATATACAGTCTAGTGCTTTCAAAGGCCAGATACCAGAATTCTTCCAATTCATGCAACCCGGTCATTCTAGATTTCCCCGCTTCACCCCAGTCGAGATTCAATTGCTTCAGTGCCCACCATGCTTTGTGCTCTAGTTCTACAGGTAGATGACAAGCTTTCCCAAACACCAATTTGTATGGTGATATGCCGATTGGTATCTTGAATTCTGTCCAATAAGCCCATAATGCGTCATCAAGCTTCCTGGACCAGTCGGTCCTTGTGGCATTCACTGTTTTAGTTAATACACTCTTTATGTCCCTGTTGAAGACCTCAACTTGCCCGCTGGTCTGCGGGTGATACGGAGTGGCCACTCGGTGTTTCACATCATACTTGGCCAATAATTTCTCAAACGCCCGGATGCAAAAGTGTCTGCCCCCGTCACTGTTGATAGCCCTTGGAGTCCCGAAACGGGTGAAAATGTTCTTCTTCAGAAATCCCACCACCACCTTAGCATCATTGGTGGGTAATGCTACAGCTTCCACCCATTTGGACATGTAGTCTACCGCAAAAAGTATGTACTTATTGCCGTATGAGCTGATAAAGGGTTCCATGAAGTCTATTCCCCAGACATCAAACACTTTTACTTGCTGGATTGGGTTCATTGGCATTTCATGACGCCAGGAGATGTTCCCGGTGCGTTGACATTCGTTGCAACCCTTCACCCACAAGTGTGCATCTTTAAACACCGTTGGACAATAGAAACCAGCCTCAAGTATTTTGGCTATTGTACGCACTCCTCCAAAGTGATCACCATATGCTGAAGCATGACAAGCCTGCAAAACATAAGATTGTTCTATTTTGGGGACGCATCTCCGGATCATGTTGTCACACCTCCCTTTTTACTACCCCAAACTCTTAAATGCGTATAAATACACTTGTAGGGTATACCCCGACGCTCAATTACCCAAAACGGATACAATAACGTAAGGGAAGGAGTTTTTCCAATTAAAGGACAATCGGTTCGGGATTTTATTAGAGATTAATCGGAGTCGCCACTTGGGAATGACAATGGTGTCCCAAGTCACCGGTTAATCCCGAATCCGAGGAATTTTGACTCTTATAAATGTATGCGAAGCAGAGATCCGGATAAGGAACTCTGTTAACCCGGGAGAAGGTGTTAGGCACTCCCGGATTCCGTGGTTTTAGCACGGTCGCTCCACTGTCGTTCTTGACTTTTGTTTGACTCAATTATAGGTTTTAACAACATAATGCTTTTACGCTAAAGTATTATTTTTTAAGAATTTGCGGTATCGCGAAAACACGCCTCGAGTCATACCGCAACCAGTACGCCTATGACTTTTGGTGTATTTCAGAGCTTTACCGAGATTTGGATTTGAGTCGCACCAAGTGCACACTCGTTCATAGGAAGGTATATTAAAACCGTGCCTTAAGGTAGTCTATATTGGCTTTTAACTTTGGGAGAGGCTGTGGAATTCGCTATTAGCCTCTCCGGTTCTATTATGTTATTCTATTACTAAATGAGGGCCCCGGTGTTTGTTATCGGGTGAGGCTCATCCCAATTTTTATTAAAGGATACTAATGTTTGACTAAGTTTTCTATATTTGTTCTTGCCTTAAGCGTATTCACCAACAAGTGTTCCAGGCCCCTTTCCAATTTTGTTGTTTATTGGGCCTGGACTTTCCATTAAACGTATGGACTGTCTTGATCTTCGAGATCCAGGTTGCTTTGGATTTAAGCTTGCTGGCCTCATTAGCTTCACGTTGTAGTTCAAAACTCGTTTGCATATTGAGCCCAAACCAATCGGTAGTAAACTACTATATAAAAAAAACAATAAATGCAAAGAACCAGAAATAACGCAAATCAACAAGATTTAAGAATCGAAATCAAATTGCTTTTATTCATTGAAAGAGTAGAGTCACTGTACAAGGCTAAAGAGATGATTTAACTTTATGAGACTGTATTCAAACAAATTAACCAACTTATTAATAATGCTAAGTGACTTATGAATGTGTATATACAGCTATTGACTCTAATATGACTTAACTCAAATTGTATCATAGATCTAATTGCCCATTCTTCTAACTACACCCTCTCCTTTTGAACTTGTTATACAACTTTAAGCTATGTTTAAACACTGATTTTAACATCAAATTGAACCCATCTTAACATCATGGCCTATCACACTCCTCATCTTTTAAACTTATTCAAACATTAAAATCAATTAACGAAGCATATTAACTAAGTGATTTTATCATTATTATTAATGCAGATAGGTGAATTGATTAACTCTGGTTTTAAGGGCATTCCTATTTAACTAAGTGGTAAGTGATCCTGTGACTATACTACCGTTATGCTTCTGATGACTTGTTTCATTTACCAACTTATTGGTCTCGCAAGTATTGTGAATTAATCTATGTTTTAGGGCTTTTACCTAATTAAACTAGGTGATGAATTATCTACATTATACTATTACTATACTACTATTATACTAGCTATTACAGCGTTTTTGTGTTTATTTTCTGTTTTTCATCTACTACATGCTACTACAATTAAACTACTAATTTAATAATACAAAAATGACAAAATGAACTAAAGCAGGAACTTCATTTCAATGTTTCAGCAATTACATCTTCAATAGAATAGAGAATGTACCTGGATCAAATAGAAAGAAAACCAATGAGTCTAAAGGGTGAGGAGAAGTAATCAGCAGTGGACTCAAAGTAATGCAACAGAGAGGTGAAAGCAAAAGCAACACAGCAACACAGCAACACAGCAATGCAAGAGAAAACCCAAGCAGATTATCGAGCAGGAACCCAAAGAACCAGATTAAACCCACAAGCTCTCTCTATACTCGTAATTTCCAGAAATGATTATTGCTAGATTGCTATCTTTTCCTGGTCTTTCTTCTCACTAGTTAGCCCAAAGATGAATTTCAGATTGCTTAAAAATTGGAACCCCCCTTCTCAGCCCTTTTCTAGAGGTATTTATAGTTGAAGCTAAGGGCTGATGACTTTGGGAGAAAGTATGGGATTAATCCCACTTCTCCCCTCTTAAAATTACTAAACTTACACTTAGGCCCCATTTCAGTTATGAAAAACCCTTCCAGCATGTGCTGGAAGGTTCTAAAGATTCCTTTTAGGGCCTTTTACCAATGTATCCTTATGGGTTAAAGATTTTTACAGATTTCCCATTTTTAGGAGACCATTATACCCTTAAATCTCTGCAAAATTGCAGAAATCAGGAGCATGAATGACTCCATTACCCTCTTAAGTTCTAAATTATTACTGTTTTACCTTTTTAGTTCCCAATTGTGTCCCTAAGGGCACTGTTTATTTACTAACTTACCTAGGTTAAATTTCAGCAATCTTTGAACCTATTTAACTAATAGCCAGCCCTGGCATTAGTATTTAAGGGCTGGCCAGATTTATTTTAAGGGACTATTTCAATTTTAGCCACTTCTAGATCTATTTCAGTTAATTAACACTAAGTTATTTCAAATTTAACCTAATTGCAGGCATAGCCTGCTTTATTATTAAAGCAACTCTTTAAAATCTAGCCAGTCTCAAGTTGAGACTTAGCTTTGGCTATTAAAGCCAATCACTGAACATTTGGGCCCAAAACCATTTGCAGGTTTGGCCATTTTATGCTCAGGGCTCTAAAGAGAGCCTGGGCTAGTCTGCATTTGCAGACATAGCCCTTTTTTGCACAACCAGCCACAAAAGTGGGCTGTGTGTTAGGGCTTTATAGAATAGGTCAACCCTTTGCAGGGTTGACCCTTCTTACGCCAATTATTTAACTTATAGCCTAATTTTTATGAGTTTCAGCTTTATCCTATTTAAAAACTAGCCATTTTGTGAAACTTAGCACTAACAGCTATACCCAATTCACCTAAAGTATGACAGGCCCTTAACAGTGTTCAACTAACATGGAACTATTGCAGTTTTAGCCATTTCAACATGTAATTGCACCCATAACCATATGAAACCTAACAGTGTTTATCAACTAATTAAAATTCAGAAAAGGGATTTGATAATGTTGAATCTCAACTAATCAACTCACATTGCTCAGGTTCATATAGCAAAGATATCAATTAATCATTGAAAAGGACTAATTAGAAACAACTTATGTTAAATGATTCACTGAAAGACTCCAACATACTCAAAATTCATGGGCACAAACATATAGACACTAAATTCTCACAAAACAGTTCAGAAGAAATGAAGCATGACTTATATCATTCATGAGAACCAACTACTGACCCTAGGACCAAACTAAATCATGTAAAGAAGATAGAACAGTATGGACATTTGAACTAGTAGAAGAGACTCTAATTAGGTTAAAACAACTAAGCTAATCATGAAGGGAGGCACAAGAGATATCTAATTTCAAAGATGAAATGTTGCAAGCTAAACAAGAGAACTCTAGCTATAACCAAGAATGAGGAACACACAAGGAAGAACAATCAGGACATCAACTTAAAAGATGAAAAGAAAATAAGAGTTAAGCATGCATGGCAGTAGAAGAAAAGTTAACTAGACTATGAAAGCTAAACAGATCAAGGACTGTAATGGAATCAAGGTAACTCTTTTGACTCAATTAGAAACATAACATGATTTGAAACAAACAAAGCAACAGAACATCATGAGGAAAAATGAGATGGAAAGGAAACCTAGTTCTATCATAGATCTTTCAAGCTAAAGCAACAAGAGCAGTCAGAACAAATCCAAAAACTATATGATTTAGTAACAATGAAGACAAGAAAAGAGTCAGAAGTGACTTATGCTTTAAGCAAACCGAACAATTAAGAAACAAAGACCAACGGTCATGCTTTTGTAGTAAACAGAACCCAGCAGCTAAAATGACCAAGAAAAGGTGAAATCTCTAAACTTGGAGCAAAGAAACATGAGATTAAAACAACAAACAGAATCTTATCACTAACATGCTCGAAAGAACAGATTAGGAAACCTTATGACTAAATATCAGAGACACTGACAAGAGATGTGAAACATGCGAAGACAAACATAACAAGAAAAGAACTAATGATAAGCAAAGATAGAAAAAACCCTAAAACTAGCATGTGAAACAACTAATCAGTATAGAAGAGATAACAATTAACAGAGTAAAGCGACAAAAGAAATATGAACTACAGAACCATGGGGAACATAATCAAACAGCAACAAATAACGGACACAAACAAAAATCAGAAAAGATATAGAAGACATGCAAAACACGAAAATCAAACAAACAAAACAAAGAAAATAACAGATAGAGGGAAGGGACTTAGCTTAGCGGGGCCTGTCCCCCGAGCTTCCTATTCTCTCTTTTTTTTTTACTCTCTTTTTCTTCAGATCTTACTCCCTTCTTCTTGTTTTCTTTTTCTTTATTCTTTTCAGATCCCTTTTTTACTCAATATTCTTCTCTGACTTTCTTCTAAGGCTTAAAGACTAAGCCTTTTTGAATTCTGAGTTACAGGGGGGCGTTCAGGAGTGTAAAAGACACGGTCTTTGGGTGGTTCGATTTGGGGGGTCGCCGGAGTTAGGGTTCCGACGACCTTCTCTGGAATATTCGAGACGGCTGGAACAGATTCGAGGGAAGTGAGTGATATAGGGGTGTAGATCAGAGGAAGGGGAATAGATTGGCATTGGTTTGAGGCGGTGGTTCATACTTTAGTGGTCACCGGCGATGAGTTCCGGTGACCGGAGTTCTAGAGCAGGGGAGTTCTTTGGAGTTTCTTGATAGAGAAGAAGAAATAGAAGAAGGAGAAGACGAGAGGGGAGTCAAAAGAGGTCGGCGACCACCGTGGGAGTGGTGGCCGCCATGGCCGGCTAGGTTTGAAGGTGGTGAAGACGATGGAGATGAAGGAGAGGGGTTTGGGGCGGCGGTCTCTAGGGTTCACAAAATGAAGACCCTCGTTCAGACCAAAGCCTTTTATAGGCTGGTCATACGAGGTGATCTGGGCCGTTCATTGAAGGGAGATCAACGGCTGTGGTGCGCGTTACTTAAACGGCACCGTTTGATTACAAATGAGACCCTAAGCCATCAACCGTTAGATCATTCTAAACGGGCGGTTGAGATTTGATATCACATTTAATTAAATTAAATTAACCGCTAATTACCTGGACCGTTGGATTGAACTAGATGAATGGCTGAGATCGTTTGCCTCTTAAAGACCTGGACCCGTTTCCTTTGGGCTTAAGGACTGGGCCGGCCATTTGAATCATATTTGGCTCAATCTTATTATACTATGTATTTTTTTGTATTTTTCTTGTTATTTTAATCATTTTTAGGTATTTTCTTTTATACTTTTTTTTTCTTTTTCTTTTATGGAAAATTATAAAACCTAATTTCCTATTTACTCAAATTTTCTAGTATTTTTTGCAATTTTTCTGCTATTTTTTCCTCTTATTTTCTCCTACTTAAACTATTTTGCTAATTTTCTTAAAATCTAACTAATTAAACTAACAAATTAATTACTTAGCCTATTTTTTTTTTTGATTTTCTTCTAATTTCTACTTATTCAAACTCAAAAGTATAGCTAATTCCAAATAAAGCAAGTAATTGCACTCAAAAAATATATTTATTTTAATTTTGGAATTGTTTGCTCGGTGCAAAAATCACGTGCTCACAGTAGCCCCTCTTTGCTCGGGAACACGAAGAGTTTCAGTGCAAAGACAAGTGAGCAATAATGAGAGATTTTTGCACATCGGCACATTCCGTGAAAGCATTTTCGAAAACCTTTTGACCGCACCCTGCTTTAGAGGTTGCCTACATATCCTGGGCTAAACAGGAATCAGGTCAGTGTAGTTCGGGAAGGTCTGGCAGTTTAAAAACTACCAGACTCACTGTTGCATTGACACTGTTGAGACCTGCTGACTTACTCCTTATTACACCGGGGGGGAAAATGTAAAATGAAGAAGCTATTCTAAGCTATGATCCTACAATTACAATTGTTCTTAATCTAGCTTTTGCTCTTCTTCCCTTTCCGGTGATGCAGAATCTTCCTTTTTTTGTTGATTTTCTTTGATGCTGACTCTCTTTTTTTGTTGATTTTTCTTTTCTTGTTGACTCTCTTTTTGTTGATTTTCTTGTTTTTCTTGATCTCGAGCTGAACCTGCTCAAAACAAAACAACAAACTACCCCTTTTAGAAGGTGGGCACCTAACAGAATTTAAACGTGCAATGCGATGCAGAAAAATATTCCCGTATTAGAAGGTGGGCACCTAACAGAAATTAAACGTGCAATGCAAATGCGGAAAAATATTCCCGTATTAGAAGGTAGGCACCTAACAGAATTTAAACGTGCAATGCAAATGGAGAAAAGTATTCCCGTATTAGAAGGTGGGCACCTAACAGAATTTAAACGTGCAATGCAAATGCAGAAAAGTATTCCCGTATTAGAAGGTGGGCACCTAACCGAAATTAAACGTGCAATGCAAATGCAGAAAAAATATTCCCGTATTAGAAGGTGGGCACCTAACGGAATTTAAACGTGCAATGCGAATGCAGAGAAAATATTCCCGTATTAGAAGGTGGGCACCTAACGGAATTTAAACGTGCAATGCGAATGCAGAGAAAATATTCCCGTATTAGAAGGTGGGCACCTAACGGAAATTAAACGTGCAATGCGAATGCGAAAAATATTCCCGTATTAGAAGGTGGGCACCTAACGGAAATTAAACGTGCAATGCAAATGCGAGAAAAGTATTCCCGTATTAGAAGGTGGGCACCTAACTGAAATTAAACGTGCAATGCAAATGCGAGAAAAGTATTCCCGTATTAGAAGGTGGGCACCTAATCGAAATTAAACGTGCAATGCAAAATGGAGAAAAATATTCCCGTATTAGAAGGTGGGCACCTAACGAAATTAAACGTGCAATGCGATGCGAGAAAATATTCCCGTATTAGAAGGTGGGCACCTAACTGAAATTAAACGTGCAATGCGATGCGAGAAAATATTCCCGTATTAGAAGGTGGGCACCTAACCGAAATTAAACGTGCAATGCAAAATGCAGAAAAATATTCCCGTATTTGAAGGTGGGCACCTAACAGAAATTAAACGTGCAATGCGATGCGAAAAATATTCCCGTATTAGAAGGTGGGCACCTAACTGAAATTAAACGTGCAATGCGATGCGGAAAATATTCCCGTATTAGAAGGTGGGCACCTAACAGAATTTAAACGTGCAATGCGAATGCAGAAAATATTCCCGTATTAGAAGGTGGGCACCTAACAGAATTTAAACGTGCAATGCGAATGCAGAAAAATATTCCCGTATTAGAAGGTGGGCACCTAACGAAATTTAAACGTGCAATGCGATGCAGAAAATATTCCCGTATTAGAAGGTGGGCACCTAACAGAATTTAAACGTGCAATGCGAATGCAGAAAGTATTCCCGTATTAGAAGGTGGGCACCTAACTGAAATTAAACGTGCAATGCGAATGCGAATGCAGAAAATATTCCCGTATTAGAAGGTGGGCACCTAACTAAAATTAAACGTGCAATGCGATGCAAAAAATATTCCCGTATTAGAAGGTGGGCACCTAACTGAATTTAAACGTGCAATGCGATGCAGAAAATATTCCCTCAGCCTGAGGACTAGGGAGTGGATTTTAAAAAATGTTACCTTCCTCTTTTTGGTATTTTCTTTTTACCAACTTATCTCTTGCCTGTGAATTTCTCCACTTATTCGGCGGACTTTCTCTTTTTGGTATTTTAAATTTTCCACATTGGTCACATTCACTTTAAAGTGATTAGTGACAGGTTTGTTCCTGCATGAAACAAAATTTATTAGATATAAACTGCTGGCAACTGGCATCTGCCGTCCCTACTTCTTATTGCTTCCTTTGTTTTTGCTTTCTCATGTTGCATGACTTTCGACTTCTTGTCCCTTGCAGACTCTTTTTTGTATTTTTCTCATTTCTCCATTTTTGTTTTGTTTTCTTTTTCTTTGGCCATGTTTGCCAAGCTTCTTTATTCCCTTCCCCAATCTTCTATCCTTTCTGATCCAGTGTTGTTTCAGCTTCCGTTATCAGGAGCCGGTAGTTAGCTCTTCAAAAAAGGTAAACAATCAAATGCAGAAAATGAAAGAAAAGTAAGGGTGTTTTGGAGAGATGACAAAACTTATCTGGGTATTTGCTGGCTGATTCCGCTGACCATGCCATGCATTTAAACTCTGACCCAGTTCGTTCCAATCATTATTCAGACTCCGAATTGCCTTTGACCCAAACCGATACTCTTTTTTGTTGCCTTTTTCTCTTTTCTGATAGTCCTCACGATCGCCCTAAGGTGCCTCGAAAGGTTTTCACCAATAGAACTCTCTCATTTATTCTCTCAACCTCACAATCATCTCACAGTGCCGGTTAAGGTTTTCACTGATGAGACTCTCTCATTTTTTTTTATTTTTACAATCGCCTCACAGTGCCGGCTAAGGTTTTCACTGATGAGACTCTCTCATTTTTTATTTTTCCATTTTTCCTTTTTGTATTTTGTTTTCTGTACCACGGGTATTATCCGATGCTTCGCTCCTCCTTCGTTGTATTTGTTATCATTTCAAAATTGATCAGAAGGTCTTTCTTTGGACTGTAACGTGGCTTTTGGGTGGGTTAAGAAAGAAAGATATAAAGGCTCAAAATTTCAACGAGGGTTAAAAATATTTACAACTCTCGGAATTATTAAACATAACTTCTGCCCCAGTTTCAATATGTGGGGAATTTTTGGATTTTTCCTTTGTTGTGACTGAACCTCAGAGAGGCTGCCTACGTACCCTTTCGGGATCAAGTCGGACGTAGTTCATCCAACTTTATTAGTTAGATGGATTTCTTTTGACTTTTTCCCGATTTTTTTGTCTTTTTCTCTTTCATTTTTTTTTTCTTTTTTTTTTCATTTTTCCATCATTTCATTTTTCATTCTGGCAATTTCGATCTTATTGCACTAGAGCGATTCCGAGAGAGGGATATGAAAGAATTCATTCATTAAGGCTCAAAGGGGTTATCAATGGATAAAGTGTTTGGATAGAGAATAAAATGCCTTCGTCATTTCAATTCCAAAATCACAACAAAATACAAAACACATAATTGAAAAGGAATCATACATAGTATCTTTTGACTCGCATCTGAATTGATAGCAGTCTCTACGCACTTTCCTTCAACATCTGTTAAATACAATGCTCCATTGGACAACACCCGTGATACCACAAATGGTCCTTGCCAATTTGGTGCAAACTTGCCCTTCGCCTCGGCCCAATGTGGTAAGATACGCCTCAACACAAGCTGTCCGACTTCAAACTTTCGAGGTCGTACCTTCTTATTATATGCTCTGGCCATTCTTCGCTGATACAACTGCCCATGGCAGACTGCGGCCAACCTCTTCTCATCAATCAAATTCAACTGTTCTAACCGGGCCTTTACCCATTCATCGTCATCTATCTCGGATTCGGCTATAATTCGCAATGACGGTATTTCTATTTCTGCGGGTATAACAGCCTCCGTTCCGTACACCAGTGTATAAGGTGTGGTTCCGATAGAAGTACGTACCGTCGTGCGGTAACCCATGAGAGCAAAGGGTAACTTTTCATGCCACTGCCTGGATCCCTCCACCATTTTTCGGAGAATCTTCTTGATATTCTTGTTAGCCGCTTCTACTGCTCCATTCGCCTTTGGCCTGTAAGGTGTGGAATTGCGGTGTGTGATCTTAAACCTTTTCACAAACTTCCGCCATGAGATGACTGTTTAAATTGGCTCCATTGTCCGTGATAATCACCTTGGGGATTCCAAATCGGCATATGATATTCTCGTGCACAAAATCCACCACCGCTTTCTTCGTCACCGCCTTGAATGTCTTAGCTTCGACCCACTTGGTGAAATAATCAATTGCAACTAGAATGAACCTGTGCCCATTAGAAGCGGTTGGATCTATTGGGCCGATGACATCCATGCCCCAAGCGACAAAGGGCCAAGGTGCTGACATTGTGTGCAACTCGTAAGGCGGGGAGTGGATCAGATCCCCATGTACCTGGCATTGATGGCATTTCTTTACATACCTGATACAATCACGCTCCATAGTGAGCCAGTAGTACCCCGCTCTCAAAATCTTCTTTGCTAAAACATATCCGCTCATGTGGGGTCCGCATACTCCGGCATGTACTTCAATCATGATTTCATCCGCTTGTTGTGCATCTACACACCGCAATAAACCTAGATCTGGTGTTCTTTTGTATACCACTCCTCCACTGAGGAAAAATCCATTGGCTAGACGCTTGATGGCTCTCTTCTGGTCTCCAGTGGCTTGCTCCGGGTATTTGCCAGCTTTCAAGTATTCTCTAATATCACGATACCACGGCTCTCCATCTGACTCTTCTTCCACAGCGAAGCAATAAGCGTTCTGATCTCGGACTTGGATCTGGAGTGGATCTATATATGTCTTGTCCGGATGATGCAACATAGAGGACAATGTGGCCAAAGCATCTGCAATCTCATTGTGCATTCTTGGGATGTGCTTGAACTCTATAGACTGGAATCTTTGAGACAACTCGTGCAAACAATACCGATATGGTATCAATTTCAAATCTCGTGTCTCCCATTCCCCTTGAATTTGGTGTACCAAGAGATCCGAGTCACCCATGACCAAAATCTCTTGAATACCCATGTCAATTGCCATCCTTAATCCCAAGATGCACGCCTCATATTCGGCCATATTGTTGGTACAGAAAAATCGAAGCTGAGCTATGACGGGATAGTGTTGACCCGTACTTGAAATGAGTACCGCTCCGATACCAACGCCCCTGCTGTTGACGGCTCCGTCAAAGTACATTTTCCATCCTGGTCTCTCATCTTGCTCCATCTCCTCGACAAGCATTGCCTCTTCATCCGGAAAGTATGTTTTCAATGGTTCATATTCATCATCCACCGGATTCTCGGCTAAGTGATCCGCAATAGCTTGTGCCTTCATTGCCGTACGAGTTACATAGACAATGTCAAATTCTGTGAGCAGAATCTGCCACTTGGCTAATCTTCCCGTAGGCATAGGCTTCTGAAATATATACTTGAGAGGATCCGGTCGTGATATCAAGTATGTAGTGTATGCTGACAAATAATGCTTTAGCTTCTGAGCTACCCAAATCAATGCACAACAAGTTCTTTCCAGTTGGGTATACTTCACCTCGTAGGATGTAAACTTTTTGTTGAGGTAATATATGGCTTGTTCTTTCTTGCCTGTCTCGTCATGTTGACCCAGTACACAACCGAAAGAGTTATCCAGCACTGTCAGATACAAAATTAAAGGTCGCCCTGGTTCCGGAGGAACTAACACCGGAGGATTGGCCAAATATTCCTTGATCTTGTCAAAGGCTTCCTGACATTCGTCGGTCCATTTCACTGCTGCATCTTTCTTCAGCAACTTGAATATCGGCTCACACGTTGATGTCAATTGAGCAATGAACCGACTGATGTAATTCAATCTTCCTAGTAAACTCATGACCTCCTTCTTGTTCTTCGGCGGAGGTAGTCTTTGAATAGCCTTGATCTTTGACGGATCCAGTTCAATACCTCGCCGACTCACTATAAACCCTAGTAATTTCCCTGAAGGTACTCCAAAGGCGCACTTTGTCGGATTGAGCTTTAAATTGTACCTCCGGAGTCTTTGGAAAAACTTCCTCAAATCTCTCACATGGTCAGGTTGTTTTCTGGATTTTATGATAACATCGTCCACATATACTTCAATTTCTCGATGCATCATATCGTGGAACATTGTGGTCATTGCTCTCATGTAAGTTGCCCCGGCATTCTTCAATCCAAACGGCATTACTCTGTAACAGTATGTTCCCCAAGGTGTGATGAAGGCAGTTTTCTCAGCATCTTCTTCGTCCATAAGGATCTGGTGATATCCAGCATAACAGTCCACAAACGAACCGATCTCATGCTTGGCGCAATTGTCGATCAATATGTGAATGTTTGGCAATGGGAAGTCATCCTTCGGGCTAGCTTTGTTGAGGTCTCTATAGTCTACACACACTCTGGTTTTGCCATCTTTCTTCGGGACCAGCACAACATTTGCCAACCAGGTGGGGTATTTGGTAACTCTTATGACCTTTGCCTCAAACTGCTTATTCACCTCTTCTTTTATCTTTACGCTAATGTCCGTTTTGAATTTCCTCAGCTTTTGTTTTACCAGCCGGCATTCAGAGTAGATAGGCAACTTGTGTACCACCAAATCTGTGCTAAGCCCGGGCATGTCATCATAGGACCAGGCAAAGATGTCCTTAAATTCATGCAACAACCTTATCAATTCATCCCTGAGGGGTGCCTCCAAATGTACACTAATCTTTGTTTCTCGGACATTATCTTCGCTCCCCAAGTTTACAGATTCCGTATCACTTAGATTCGGTTTGGGTTTTTCCTCGTATTGTTTCATGTCCTTACTTATTTCCTCCAGGGCTTCCTCATCCTCACATTCTATTTCACTATCTTCCTCGATTTCTTGTATAGTAACGTGATTGTCGGAACTGGGTCTAGAATCCTTCACGCATGACATGGCATTGGAATCAACACATGCAAAACTGTACAAAAAGAAAAATAAAGAAAAATAAGGCAAAAGTGAAGAAAAAGGGAGACTGCATTTCATTAATAAAAGAGTGAACAATGTTCGGGATACATGGTGATTTTCTTTTCATGAGGGGAATGGGAAAACTATAAAAATAACAACTTTCGGGAAAGCAATGATGAAATTTTGAGCTAACTACCAAGACTCCTTCCTGATAGGGAAAGGAGTAGCTTCCCAATTGTTCAACATGATCCCAGGTCCCACAAATTGCACATCCATCTTGCTTGTGCCTTCCCCTGCTTCAATCGTATTCACCTCCCAAAACATCTTCTCAAAACCAAGCATTTCTTCATCAAGTTGGGTCTCAATGCACTTTATCACAGCAGATGGTTGATATTTTGTACCAGGCCTGATGATGGTGTCGGATAATTTGGGTATGGGTTTGGGCAAGGTCCAGTTCTTTTTGGCTTTTGAGGCTCTTTGGATGTCGGCAAAGGTGGGTTTGAACCCTAAGCCGAATGTACCTTTGTTTTCCGGAAGCTGAACTGGTTGAATGACTCCCTGCAATGTTCTGCCTAATCCCCTCCCCGGTGCAAATCCGTTTCTCAGCATTTCTCTGGCCACCATCACAGCAGTTGGTGCCATCATAGGGGTTGGCAACTTTTCCCCTTCAGCAATTCTGTTCACTACTATAGCATCCGTCACTTGGTAGACCCAAGGACCCCTATCCCCATCAGTACCATCAAAAGGTGCTACCACATTACAAGCATTTTCCTCCCCGTGTACGACAATCTCTTGTTGTTCCCACTCAAACTTGACCATCTGGTGTAGAGAAGATGGTACTGCCTTGGCCGCATGAATCCAAGGTCGACCTAACAACAAGTTATATGACACGGCAATGTCGAGCACCTGGAACTCCATAGTAAAATCAACGGGACCGATGGTCACTTCCAAAATAATATCTCCCAACGTGTTTTTACCTCCGCCGTCAAACCCTCTCACATTGATACTGTTCCTCCGGATTCTGTCCGGGCTAATGTTCAGCTTCCCTAAAGTTGACAGCGGGCAAATGTTAGCGCTCGATCCATTGTCAATCAATACCCTGGTCACGACTGACTCTTCACTCTTTACTGTAAGGTACAATGCTTTATTGTGTTCAGTTCCCTCCACCGGCAGCTCCTTATCAGAGAAGGTGATCCTATTAGACTCGAAAATTTTGCTGGTAATCTTCTCCAAGTGACACACTGAAATTTTTTCCGGAACATGAGCCTCATTTAGAATCTTCATAAGAGCCTTCCGGTGTTCTTCTGAATGTATCAGCAAGGATAGCAAAGAAATCTGGGCAGGGGTCTTTCTTAACTGCTCAACCACTGAGTACTCTTGTGACTTCATTTTCTTGAGGAATTCTTCTGCTTCCTCCTCCGACACTGGCTTCTTCAATTGACTTTCTTTTACCGTCTTCATCTTTCTCAGTTCCTCCGGAGCAAAACACCTTCCTGACCGGGTGAGTCCATGCGTTTCATTAATTTCACCAGAAATCTCTTTTCCCTTGTAAACTACTGCTACCTTGTTATAGTTCCAAGGTACAGTCTTCGTACTTACCACTGGCATTTGCACTACTGGTTTTATGATTACTGGCTCTGCACTTGCGCCTTTCACAGTCACAATCGTTTTTGCGCCTGGCACTACCACTTTTAAACCTTCCACCACTACTGGCTTTGGTTTCTCAACAATCGCTTTCTCTTTCACAGATTCCTCTTCTAACTTGCCACTCGACTTTATCATCATTACGGCATGAGATGGTTTTTGACTACCATCACCCTGCACCAATTCTATCATATGTGTTTCGTGGTGATTTGGCAGCGGATTCTGGGTAATGTTTGGGGCTTCGGGAGCCTGTACTTCAATTCTCCTCTCATCAATAAGATCTTGAATGGCATTCTTCAATTGCCAACACTTTTCAGTATCGTGGCCCAATGTTCCCGAACAGTATTCACATCTGACAGAAGAATCAAGATTTTTCGGGGGTGGGTTTGGAACTTTTGGTGCGACTGGTCTTAACATCCCCAACTCTTTCAACCTATGATAAAGGCTGGTATATGATTCTCCGAGAGGGGTGAATGTTTTTCTTGCTTTGTTTCTCCAATCAGCGTCCGGCCTGGGTCTATTTTGGTTTCGGTAAGGTTTAGGGGTTGGGTATGTGTTCTGGGTGTGGTACACATTGTGTGGAGCTTGAGCTCTCCACACATGGGGTGGTGGTGGTGGGTAGGCTTGGGCTTGTGGGTGGTGGTAATGTGGGACTGTTGGTGGGTATGGTGGTGGTGGTGGGTTATTTGGGCTTGGTGTGTTGTATGGGTTTGGCGGGTAAGATGGTGGTGGTGGATTATATGGAGTTGCTGGGCTTGGTGGGTGTTGGCGGAAGAGTCTTGGTGGGTTATAATGTGGGTTGCGACTCCATGGCCTACTTTCTACGGTTGCTACTTCTTCCTTCTTCTTCTTTCCCATCACTCCCCCGTTTCCACCTTGTATAGCTTGATTGGTGGCCTTGATAGCCGAAAAACTCATAATTTTGTTTGTCTTCAAACCTTCTTCTACAAAACTTCCCATTTTCACAACTTCATTAAAACTCTTTCCAATTGATGACACTAGATGGCCGTAGTATGTTGGCTCCAGAGCCTGTAGAAAACAATCCACCATCTCCCCTTCTTTCATGGGTGGATCCACTCTAGCGGCCTGTTCCCTCCATCTAAAACCGTATTCCCTAAAGCTTTCTCCTGGCTTCTTCTCCATCTTGGTAAGGGATAACCTGTCGGGTATGATCTCCAAATTGTACTGAAAGTGACTAGCGAAAGCTTGTGCTAAGTCATCCCAGACGAACCATCTTGTATGGTCCTGTCGGGTATACCATTCCAGAGCTGATCCACTCAGACTTTGGCTGAAGTACGCCATCAACAATTCATCTCTACCTCCCGCGCCTCTCATCTTGCTACAGTATCCTCTGAGATGAGCTACCGGATCCCCGTGTCCGCTATACATATCGAACTTTGGCAACTTGAATCCCACGGGAAGCTGCACCTCAGGGAACAAACACAGGTCTTTGTAGGCTACACTTACTTGCCCTCCCAGTCCTTGCATATTGCGGAAAGCATTCTCAAGACTTTTCACTTTCCGAGCCATCTCTTCCTGCCCGGCACTTGCTTCCATCATCGGAGCATGAGACTCGTGTTGTCTGAAAGTCGGCTCCGGAGGGTAGTAGTGAGGATCCTGGATATGAAACATCGGTTCACTAGAGGATTTGTGGATAACGGCGGGCGGAGGTGCCACATATACAGGAGCAACTTGTGGTATATGAGGTGGTGCTTGCTTGGTTGGAGGTGGTGGTATCTGGGAGGTGGAAGCATAGTAGTGAGGGTAGTCGGGGTAGGTGGAGGACGAGTCATTGTTGGTGGCTCAGGGTTAGGATTGGCTGGAGGGACATATGCAGGGTTAGCAGGGTAGGCTGGTAGTGGTTGACCTCTAGACCAAGCCTGGTACATTTCGGCCATCTGTTGTCTCAACTTGTACATTTCTTCCTTCATCCCTGCCACATCCACGATCTCTTCTTCGTGAGCGGGGTCCACAATAGTTGCCTCGATTTCCTGGGACACAGCCTTTGTCATCTTTTTGTATCTGGTGTTGTATGGGTGGGTAGCCAGAATGCCAGTTGCCTAGAAAATCTGGACTCACAAACATCAACACTCGTTAGTTGTTAGCGCATAAATAAGATGCAACGACTTTAAAAACAAACACATTCGCTCGAGTCGTTATACATCATCCCGGCCGTTGCTCACGTGGATCAATCACCTTTCTCTTTTTCCGCTCTTTTGTTTTCTTTCTTTTTCTTTCTTTCTTTTCTCTTTTTTTTTTCTTTTCACTTTTTCTTTTTTTTTTCTTGCTTTTCTTTTTCCCCCTCTTTTTTTTTTCTTGCTTTTCTATTCTCTCTTTTTCCTTGTCATTTTCATAATTACGTTCCTATTTATTTGCCTAGCGGATTTAAAGGAAATGACATAAAGCAAAAGAATTGGTAACAACACTTGTTTTCTCATTGATAATTCAAAACATTGATTACAAAGTGATGTTTTAAAAAGAAAAATAAAAGATGATGCATGACCTAGGAGTACATTAATGCACCTAGTGCCCGCGAGGCATCGTTCGGCCTTGCCGCGGGCCTATATGCTAATCCCCTTTGAAGCCTATCTAGGTCGGCCATGACTTGTTGTACAAAAAACTTCACTGCAGATACAAAAGTCCTCAGAGTCATATCTTCACAAAGCTGAGTCTTCCGGGTGATGTATTGGGCGATGCGAACAATCTTTTCTCTGATGACCCCTTTTTCTTGCAATAGCCGGCTTATTTGTTGAGTGCGAGCGTCCAAGGTATGTTGGTTGTCCTTTTGCACTTGTTGCAGCTCCAATTCTAATCTAGCCATAGTCGTGTAGCAGTGCTCTCTTTCTTCTTCAAGATCTTTGATAATCTTGTTACTTTTGACCGTGGCTGAAATTATTTTCTTTCTAAGCTGAGCTACTTCAACATCGTGCTTGTCTTGTAGCTGCCGAACCAACTTGGCTCTTTCATCGGCGTCTCTGTCCATTTGCTTCCGAGCCTTGACTAACTCTCTTTCGGCTATGTCCAAATCAAAGCTATAGTCATTTACTTTCCGCCGGAGAATCTCAATTAACTTTTCATCTCGGGCTGAACGAACTGGGGTCTCGGATGCAATTTTCATTTGAGCTATTTGAGCCTTCAACATATCATTTTCTTTCTTCAGTTGTTTCTTTTCCACTTCATCGGATGCTGCTTGTAAGCCACTCTCGAAATGAAGATTTCTCAATTTATCCTTCCAACAAACTGATTTTGGCCTTATATTCTTTCTCCTTGGCCGCCCATTTCAGATTTTCCTCGGATTGCTCTATCAGGTCTTGCAAGTGAGGTCTCTTTGAAAGACGTTCGTGTTCAACCCCTCGTCGGTACCATGTGGAGTATCCAGGTGATATCTCCCCCTTTGCCCTATTCGGCACACAAGTATCAATCTTCAAATTTTGGCACTCATTCCAGATTTGCCGGATTTTTGCTTCCGGGAATTGCCCGTCTGGACCAATCTCCACAGCTTGCACACTGAGATCCCCATCTCTCGGAATAATCTGACACCGACCCAACTGTCGCAGGGCTCTGTATGGGGCATAAGGTTGTATACTCTTCAAACCCATGATCAAAAATGGCGATCCCTCCGTTGGCATGTATATTACCTCGTCAAGAGGTAACCAGTCATACGTCCAATCGATTTGACCGTCAGTTAGTGATCGAAGATACACAATCCAACCTTGGACTCCTTCCAGCAATTTTACTTCCTTTGTCCTCGCATTGAACTCTTCCAAACATGTCCGTTCGGTCGAACCATAGCTTGAGTACGAAGGATGGTGACATAGATGCTCGATTAGCCAGATTTGCAAAATCAAGTTACACCCTTCGAAGAAGCTAGCCCCTGCTTTGCACGCAGTCAGAGCACGGTAGATGTCCGCCACAATCATTGGGGCCAGAGTACAGTTATCTTGTACTATCAGTGTGGTAGCTACTCCGACAACTTTTATATTGATATGTCCATCTTTCCTCGAGAATACAACAACTCCGAGAAATGCCACCAAAAATGCGAACCTCCGGTGTTCTTCCCATTTCGCTCGGTTGGACTTACAGCATAATTTGTTGGTAAGATCATTGAAACCTCCAACGTGTCCAAACCTATTGTAAATGAAGCTTAAAGAACAAAACCCGTTGGCCAGATCTTCATTATGAACATTCCGGGCAATTTTCAAAGAGTCGAGGAAGCGATGTACTGTTACCGTCCTCGGGGATACCGGGTATTTTCCTTTCAGCGGGACCTCAGTCTTCCCAATGTAGAAGGCAATCTCCTCCAAAGTTGGGTAAGTTCAAAATCCGGGAAATGAAATACGTTGTGTGCCGAATCCCAAAACGTGACCAACGCTCTAACCACATCACCTCGAGGAACCATGTCTAGTAACCCCGTAAGGCCTTTTAAGTACTTTTTGACCCAGTCTTGACCATCGGATCCCATGTCCTGCCACCATAATCTCAGCTCCAAAGGGATTTTATTTAGGGAAAAGTGTTCATTCATCATCGTGCTCGTCCTGCACATTTATTAAGGTGATTTTATTTAGAAAAAGGAAAAATCTTTTTCAATGCAAGTTTTCAATTTTTGAAGGAAAGAAAAGAAAATGATTTTCGAAGTGGCCATTTTTGCAAAAATAGCCTTCCGTCGTCCTTTCGGAACATTCGGCAATTTCCAAAATAGCAATCACCTCGATTATTTGAAAAGAAAAATCTTTTTTGGTCTTTTTCTAAAAGTGTGGTTGGACCCGTTTAAGGGTTGCCTACGTATCCCACCTAATGGCGAGAATCAAACCTGCGTAGTTCGGTCAGATTAATTGACCAATTATTTCAAAAAATGTTCCACCTATTTTTTCAAATTTTCAAATTTTCCATGTACCTATTTTCTATAAATCATTATTTTCCTCTCTCTTTTTTTCTTTTTCAACAATTTTTTTTTATCCTCGGGATTTCCGCCGGTCCGCATAACGATCAAGGACAATAAAATGCAACACATAGCATGCTCGGTCTTTTCAATACCGGGTCACCTGTCCTAGACGGACCCAACCCCCGTGTTGAGTCCCCTAAGTCAAATATGATGCAAATAATCGTCCTAGACCTATGTTCAAAATCTTATGGTTTCATGGATTGCTAGACCGTGTACCCGAGCGGACAACTCGAATCGAGGAGGGGGCTACGTACCGGTGACCCGCGGAGTCAATCGGCTTTGTAACTTATCCGGCCTCTGTTTTCTTAATTTAAGGTGACTTTAACGGAAAGGGGAGTCTCAACCAGTAAGCACATCCCCGGGGGAGAAGAGAGAAGGGTTTTCGGCACAGTTTTATATACAGTCCACATAATATCAAAGCGATAAAGCACATAGCATATTGTTCAAATCATATAATGAAGTCAAACAAAAACACAACCGGCAGTTCTAAGGAGCTCGAGTTCTTAAACCCTGAAATCGACATTCAGGGTTCATTCAGTTGAGTAATAACTGTCACACCTCCCTTTTTACTACCCCACATACTTAAATTATATAAATACACTTGTAGGGTATACCCAGACGCTCAATTACCCAAGACGGATAAAATAACGTAAGGGAAGGAGTTTTTCCAATTAAAGGACAATCGGTTCGGGATTTTATTAGAAATTAATCAGAGTCGCCACTTGGGAATAACAATGGTGTCCCAAGTCACCGGTTAATCCCGAATCCGAGGAATTTTGACTCTTATAAATGTCTGCGAAGCAGAGATCCGGATAAGGAACTCTGTTAACCCGGGAGAAGGTGTTAGGCACTCCCGGATTCCGTGGTTTTAGCACGGTCGCTCCACTGTCGTTCTTGACTTTTGTTTGACTCAATTATAGGTTTTAACAACATAATGCTTTTACGCTAAAGTATTATTTTTTAAGAATTTGCGGTATCGCGAAAACACGCCTCGAGTCATACCGCAACCAGTACGCCTATGACTTTTGGTGTATTTCAGCTTTACCGAGATTTGGATTTGAGTCGCACCAAGTGCACACTCGTTCATAGGAAGGTATATTAAAACCGTGCCTTAAGGTAGTCTATATCGGCTTTTAACTTTGGGAGAGGCTGTGGAATTCGCTATTAGCCTCTCCGGTTCTATTATGTTATTCTATTACTAAATGGGGGCCCCGGTGTTTGTTATTCGGGTGAGGCTCATCCCAATTTTTATTAAAGGATACTAATGTTTGACTAAGTTTTCTATATTTGTTCTTGCCTTAAGCGTATTCACCAACAAGTGTTCCAGGCCCCTTTCGAATTTTGTTGTTTATTGGGCCTGGACTTTCCATTAAACGTATGGACTGTCTTGATCTTCGAGATCCAGGTTGCTTTGGATTTAAGCTTGCTGGCCTCATTAGCTTCACGTTGTAGTTCAAAACTCGTTTGCATATTGAGCCCAAACCAATCGGTAGTAAACTACTATATAAAAAAAACAATAAATGCAAAGAACCAGAAATAACGCAAATCAACAAGATTTAAGAATCGAAATCAAATTGCTTTTATTCATTGAAAGAGTAGAGTCACTGTACAAGGCTAAAGAGATGATTTAACTTTATGAGACTGTATTCAAACAAATTAACCAACTTATTAATAATGCTAAGTGACTTATGAATGTGTATATACAGCTATTGACTCTAATATGACTTAACTCAAATTGTATCATAGATCTAGTTGCCCATTCTTCTAACTACACCCTCTCCTTTTGAACTTGTTATACAACTTTAAGCTATGTTTAAACACTGATTTTAACATCAAATTGAACCCATCTTAACATCATGGCCTATCACACTCCTCATCTTTTAAACTTATTCAAACATTAAAATCAATTAACGAAGCATATTAACTAAGTGATTTTATCATTATTATTAATGCAGATAGGTGAATTGATTAACTCTGGTTTTAAGGGCATTCCTATTTAACTAAGTGGTAAGTGATCCTGTGACTATACTACCGTTATGCTTCTGATGACTTGTTTCATTTACCAACTTATTGGTCTCGCAAGTATTGTGAATTAATCTATGTTTTAGGGCTTTTACCTAATTAAACTAGGTGATGAATTATCTACATTATACTATTACTATACTACTATTATACTAGCTATTACAGCGTTTTTGTGTTTATTTTCTGTTTTTCATCTACTACATGCTACTACAATTAAACTACTAATTTAATAATACAAAAATGACAAAATGAACTAAAGCAGGAACTTCATTTCAATGTTTCAGCAATTACATCTTCAATAGAATAGAGAATGTACCTGGATCAAATAGAAAGAAAACCAATGAGTCTAAAGGGTGAGGAGAAGTAATCAGCAGTGGACTCAAAGTAATGCAACAGAGAGGTGAAAGCAAAAGCAACACAGCAACACAGCAACACAACAATGCAAGAGAAAACCCAAGCAGATTATCGAGCAGGAACCCAAAGAACCAGATTAAACCCACAAGCTCTCTCTATACTCGTAATTTCCAGAAATGATTATTGCTAGATTGCTATCTTTTCCTGGTCTTTCTTCTCACTAGTTAGCCCAAAGATGAATTTCAGATTGCTTAAAATTGGAACCCCCTTTTCAGCCCTTTTCTAGAGGTATTTATAGTTGTGGTAAAGGGCTGATGACTTGGGGAGAAAGTATGGGATTAATCCCACTTCTCCCCTCTTAAAATTACTAAACTTACACTTAGGCCCCATTTCAGTTATGAGAAACCCTTCCAGCATGTGCTGGAAGGTTCTAAAAGATTCCTTTTAGGGCCTTTTACCAATGTATCCTTATGGGTTAAAGATTTTTACAGATTTCCCATTTTTAGGAGACCATTATACCCTTAAATCTCTGCAAAATTGCAGAAATCAGGGGCATGAATGACTCCATTACCCTCTTAGGTTCTAAATTATTACTGTTTCACCTTTTAGTTCCCAATTGTGTCCCTAAGGGAACTGTTTATTTACTAACTTACCTAGGTTAAATTTCAGCAATCTTTGAACCTATTTAACTAATAGCCAGCCCTGGCATTAGTATTTAAGGGCTGGCCAGATTTATTTTAAGGGACTATTTCAATTTTAGCCACTTCTAGATCTATTTCAGTTAATTAACACTAAGTTATTTCAAATTTAACCTAATTGCAGGCATAGCCTGCTTTATTATTAAAACAACTCTTTAAAATCTAGCCAATCTCAAGTTGAGACTTAGCTTTGGCTATTAAAGCCAATCACTGAACATTTGGGCCCAAAACCATTTGCAGGTTTGGCCATTTTTTATGTTCAGGGCTCTAAAGAGAGCCTGGGCTAGTCTGCATTTGCAGACATAGCCCTTTTGCACAACCAGCCACTTTTAGAGTGGGCTGTGTGTTAGGGCCTTATAGAATAGGTCAACCCTTTGCAGGGTTGACCCTTCTTACGCCAATTATTTAACTTATAGCCTAATTTTTATGAGTTTCAGTTTTATCCTATTTAAAAACTAGCCATTTTGTGAAACTTAGCACTAACAGCTATACCCAATTCACCTAAAGTATGACAGGCCCTTAACAGTGTTCAACTAACATGGAACTATTGCAGTTTTAGCCATTTCAACATGTAATTGCACCCATAACCATATGAAACCTAACAGTGTTTATCAACTAATTAAAATTCAGAAAAGGGATTTGATAATGTTGAATCTCAACTAATCAACTCACATTGCTCAGGTTCATATAGCAAAGATATCAATTAATCATTGAAAAGGACTAATTAGAAACAACTTATGTTAAATGATTCACTGAAAGACTCCAACATACTCAAAATTCATGGGCACAAACATATAGACACTAAATTCTCACAAAACAGTTCAGAAGAAATGAAGCATGACTTATATCATTCATGAGAACCAACTACTGACCCTAGGACCAAACTAAATCATGTAAAGAAGATAGAACAATATGGACATTTGAACTAGTAGAAGAGACTCTAATTAGGTTAAAACAACTAAGCTAATCATGAAGGGAGGCACAAGAGATATCTAATTTCAAAGATGAAATGTTGCAAGCTAAACAAGAGAACTCTAGCTATAACCAAGAATGAGGAACACACAAGGAAGAACAATCAGGACATCAACTTAAAAGATGAAAAGAAAATAAGAGTTAAGCATGCATGGCAGTAGAAGAAAAGTTAACTAGACTATGAAAGCTAAACAGATCAAGGACTGTAATGGAATCAAGGTAACTCTTTTGACTCAATTAGAAACATAACATGATTTGAAACAAACAAAGCAACAGAACATCATGAGGAAAAATGAGATGGAAAGGAAACCTAGTTCTATCATAGATCTTTCAAGCTAAAGCAACAAAAGCAGTCAGAACAAATCCAAAAACTATATGATTTAGTAACAATGAAGACAAGAAAAGAGTCAGAAGTGACTTATGCTTTAAGCAAACCGAACAATTAAGAAACAAAGACCAACGGTCATGCTTTTGTAGTAAACAGAACCCAGCAGCTAAAATGACCAAGAAAAGGTGAAATCTCTAAACTTGGAGCAAAGAAACATGAGATTAAAACAACAAACAGAATCTTATCACTAACATGCTCGAAAGAACAGATTAGGAAACCTTATGACTAAATATCAGAGACACTGACAAGAGATGTGAAACATGCGAAGACAAACATAACAAGAAAAGAACTAATGATAAGCAAAGATAGAAAAAACCATAAAACTAGCATGTGAAACAACTAATCAGTATAGAAGAGATAACAATTAACAGAGTAAAGCGACAAAAGAAATATGAACTACAGAACCATGGGGAACATAATCAAACAGCAACAAATAACGGACACAAACAAAAATCAGAAAAGATATAGAAGACATGCAAAACACGAAAATCAAACAAACAAAACAAAGAAAATAACAGATAGAGGGAAGGGACTTAGCTTAGCGGGGCCTGTCCCCCGAGCTTCCTATTCTCTCTTTTTTTTTTTACTCTCTTTTCTTCAGATCTTACTCCCTTCTTCTTGTTTTCTTTTTCTTTATTCTTTTCAGATCCCTTTTTACTCAGTATTCTTCTCTGACTTTCTTCTAAGGCTTAAAGACTAAGCCTTTTTGAATTCTGAGTTACAGGGGGGCGTTCAGGAGTGTAAAAGACACGGTCTTTGGGTGGTTCGATTTGGGGGGTCGCCGGAGTTAGGGTTCCGACGACCTTCTCTGGAATATTCGAGATGGCTGGAACAGATTCGAGGGAAGTGAGTGATATAGGGGTGTAGATCAGAGGAAGGGGAATAGATTGGCATTGGTTTGAGGCGGTGGTTCATACTTTAGTGGTCACCGGCGATGAGTTCCGGTGACCGGAGTTCTAGAGCAGGGGAGTTCTTTGGAGTTTCTTGATAGAGAAGAAGAAATAGAAGAAGGAGAAGACGAGAGGGGAGTCAAAAGAGGTCGGCGACCACCGTGGGAGTGGTGGCCGCCATGGCCGGCTAGGTTTGAAGGTGGTGAAGACGATGGAGATGAAGGAGAGGGGTTTGGGGCGGCGGTCTCTAGGGTTCACAAAATGAAGACCCTCGTTCAGACCAAAGCCTTTTATAGGCTGGTCATACGAGGTGATCTGGGCCGTTCATTGAAGGGAGATCAACGGCTCTGGTGCGCGTTACTTAAACGGCACCGTTTGATTACAAATGAGACCCTAAGCCATCAACCGTTAGATCATTCTAAACGGGCGGTTGAGATTTGATATCACATTTAATTAAATTAAATTAACCGCTAATTACCTGGACCGTTGGATTGAACTAGATGAATGGCTGAGATCGTTTGCCTCTTAAAGAACTGGACCCGTTTCCTTTGGGCTTAAGGACTGGGCCGGCCATTTGAATCATATTTGGCCCAGTCTTATTATACTATGTATTTTTTTGTATTTTTCTTGTTATTTTAATCATTTTTAGGTATTTTCTTTTATACTTTTTTTTCTTTTTCTTTTATGGAAAATTATAAAACCTAATTTCCTATTTACTCAAATTTTCTAGTATTTTTTGCAATTTTTCTGCTATTTTTCCCTCTTATTTTCTCCTACTTAAACTATTTTGCTAATTTTCTTAAAATCTAACTAATTAAACTAACAAATTAATTACTTAGCCTATTTTTTTTTGATTTTCTTCTAATTTCTGCTTATTCAAACTCAAAAGTATAGCTAATTCCAAATAAAGCAAGTAATTGCCCTCAAAAAATATATTTATTTTTAATTTTGGAATTGTTTGCTCGGTGCAAAAATCACGTGCTCACACATGTTATCAAGACATATCCTAAACAAATAGGGTTCATCCCAATAACAAGCTGGCTTTCACGAAAAAATCTTTTCCTCTGGACGGGCGAGAGGTCATGAGGGGCAATACCGCTGGCCAGGTAATTTGCATAATCTACATACCATGGCACTTCAAGGAGAGTGGCAGTGAGCAGCTGCTCGTCTGGAAAGATTTCTAGAATTTCTCCACTCTCTTTGACAATTTCACCTCCTTCAAGTCGTGACAAATGATCAGTAACTTGATTTTCAGCGCCCTTTCTATCACGAATTTCATGGTCGAACTCTTGTAGAAGCAGCACCCAACGAATTATGCACATCTTAGAGTCCTTTTTATCAATTAAGTATCTTAAAGTTACATGGTCAGTGTATACAATTACCTTGGATCCTATGAGATAGGACCGAAATTTGTCAAATGCGAACACGACCGCAAGCATCTCCTTTTCCATCACTATTTAGTATAGTTGTGCTCCACTAAATGTCCTACTTGCATAGTATCTTGGATGCATCAGCTTGTCTTTCCTTTGGCCCAACACTTCCCCCACTACATAGTCACTTGCATCGCACATTAGCTCAAATGGTTGCTCCCAGTCTGGGGCAATGATGATGGGTGTTGTGACCAACCTCTTCTTCAGTTCCTCAAAAGCAATCCTGCATTCATCAAATTAAAACAAATGGGTGATCTTTTTCAAGTAACTTACAGAGAGGGTTTGATATTTTGGAGAAGTATTTGATGAACATCCGGTAAAATCCGGTGTCAAAGAAAGCTTCTTATGGCCTTGACGGATGTTTGTGGAGGCAGCTTTGTAATGACATCAACTTAGGCTCGGTCTATCTCAATGCCCTTGCTTGAAACCTGGTGCCCCAATACTAAACCTTCTTGTACAATGAAATGGCACTTCTCCTAGTTTAGCGCTAAATTTGTCACCATGCACCGTTTCAGCACTCTTGTCAGATTGACAAGGCATTCATCAAATGAATTCCCTACAACTGAGAAATCATCCATGAACACATCCATAATGTCTTCCACCATGTCAGTGAAAATGGCCATCATGCACCTTTGGAATGTGGCAGGTGCATTGCATAGTCCAAATGGCATCCTCTTGAAGGCAAAAATGCCATATGGCAATGTAAAGGAGGTCTTCTCTCTAACCTCGGGGGTTATGGAGAATTGATTGTACCCCAAGTATCCGTCCAAAAAGCAGAAGTGTGGCCTCACTGCCAACCTATCAAACATCCGATCAATGAAGGGAACTGGGAAGTGGTCCTTGCGGGTGGCTAGATTCAGCTTCCTGTAGTTCATGCATATTCTCCACCCGGTGACGGTTCTACTTGAGATCAACTCATTATTTTCGTTTTTCACCACCGTCATGCCACCTTTCTTTGGCAAACATTGAACTGGGCTAACCCAGCTTCTATCAGAGATTGGGAAAATGATTCCCGCGTCTAGCCACTTTATTACCTCTTTCTTCACCACTTATATCATGTTTGGGTTCTGCCTTCTTTGATGTTCCCTGGAAGGTTTGTGTCCCTTTTAGACGAGAATTTTATGCAAGCAATATGCGGGACTGATCATGGTCCACCCAATGGTAGTCTTGCATTCTTTTAGTTCCTGTATAAGCTTTTGAGCTTGCACATCTAACAAACCGGATGAGATAATAACAGGTAAAGTGGAGTTAGGACCTAGAAATTCATACCTGAGATGAGATGGTAGTGGTTAAAGCTCAAGCTTTGGTGGTTCTTCTGTGGATGGTTTTGCAGGAGGGGTCTCTCTTTTCTCTAAGTATAGATGCTCGAATTCAATCTCGCTCTCCCAAAACCCTTGCCTTCCAGAGATAGTACCCATTCTGCTAAACTTTTACCATTTACCTCTTCCAAGTTCATCAGGCATGCTTGATGTGGATCTTTAATGGTCAACTCTACATCGTCGGTCTCCACTATCACATCAACTGCATCAATAAGAGAGCAATTCGCGAACTCACTAGGGCGCCTCATGGATTTTTGCACGTTGAATATGATCTCCTCATCATTTAACCTCATCTTGAGTTCCCCAGTTTCACAATCAATTAGAGGTCTCCCGGTGGCTAGGAATAGTCTTCCTAGGATTATAGGAATTTCCTCGTCCACCTTGCAATCAAGAATCACAAAATCGGAGGGAAACACGAACTTCCCTACCTGGATAAGCACATCATCTAAAATACAAAATGGATGCTTAACCGTCTTGTCAGCAAGCTCTAATAACATAGACGTAGGCCTAGCTCTCCCAATGCCTAGCCTCTTATAAATAACCATGGGCATGAGATTAATGCTCGCCACCAAATCACACAATGCCATTGCAAAGGCATAATTTCCTATAGTGCATGGAATGGTGAAGCTACCTGGATCAGATAGCTTCTCAGCAATGGGTCTGGAGACCACTGAACTACAAGACTAGGTAAGGGTCACGGTGGCCAAGTCGTGGAAATCAAATTTCCGCGACATCAAGTCTTTCATCATCTTAGCATACCCAGGCATTTCTTTTAAAGCTTCAATTACGGGAATGTTTACCTAGATTTGCTTGAGCGTATCAAAGAACTTTTTGTATTGCTCTTCTTTCTGGTGCTTGGCCAACCTTTGGGGGAATGGTGGTGGAGGCCTCTTCTTCCCAAAGACTTGGGACTATTCTTTCTCTATCATTTTCTCTTCAACCTGCTGCTCTACCTGTTCAGCTACTTTCTCCATTCCCTGTTGTGCCTCTTTATTTTCAGCAACTGGCTGGACTGTAACTTCTGTCAACCCTGTGGACTCATCCAGTTCAATGGGCACTGGAGTGAGTGTCTCAGCCTGTGTGTCAATTTTCTCTCTTTCTTTCACAGCATTAAGATCTCTACCACTTCTCAAAGTCATTGCCATCAGCTGCTTTGGGATTTGGTCTTCTGGGTTTATTTGTGTATTTGCAGGCAATGTCCCTTGAGGACGATTGTTAAGTGACATAGCAATTTGGCTCATCTATACTTCCATATTCTTGATCGCCGCGTCATGTGCATCTATTCTTTCATTGGTTTTGGCATTTGACCAAATTACCTACTGCATAATAGCTTTTAACTATGCGCACCCATCGTCATGTCTACCCCCATACTGTGGTGGAGGTGGATGGTATCTGTGCTACTGATTGCTGAAATTCTGAGGTCTAGGAAATGGAGCCATGTTGTGTGGTGACCTCATACCTGCTGCATTATATTGTGGCTGAGGAGGCCTATACTGCTGTGGAGCCTGCTGACCCCAACTCCGGTTACCCTGTTGCTGCCCTCCATAGTTAGCCACATAATTCATGTCTTCATGTTGATGATGATGTTCTTGGTCTGCAGCCCGTAGATTACCTATGGGTTGGCTAATGCAAGATGTGCATAAACTACCATTGGTAATGTCTACAATATGTACCTGCTGCTTAACCCCTGATTCTTCCACCTTCTTTGTCAAGATGCTCATTTGTGTCAATAAAGTTTCCACGTTCTCCTATAGTGTGTTGGACGGATTCAAAGGTACAGAGTGTACCACTTGAGTGATAGGAGCATTCCTGGTCGTCCACCCAGAATTTTGAGCCATCTTTTCTAGCAAATTTTGGCCCTCTCTCCAACTCTTGCTCAGAAAAGCCCCACCCGCTGAAGCATCGACAATATTCTTCATACTATTTGAAAGTCCCATGTAGAACCTTTGACCCAACATCTGCTCAGGAATCCCATGGTGAGGACACATAACAAGCATACCCTTGAATCCGCCCCAAGTTTCATGTAATGTCTCCATTGGTTTCTGCTTGAAGCTCACAATCTCATCAATTTGTTGAGCTGTCTTGTTAGGTGGATGAAACTTGTTGTGGAATATCTTGACTAACTCATCCCAAGTTGCAATAGAGTTTTTGGGGACTGAGTTTATCCATACATGTGCAGCCCCTGTAACTTAGAACGGAAAGAGTAATAGTCGGATGGCTTCCGGAGTTACATTTGGTTGCTTCTGTGTCTTGAATATCGAGAGAAAGTTCTTCATGTGCTGCTGTGGATCTTCAACCTGAGACCTAGAGAATAATCCCTTATTTTGCAACAAGTGTAGCATGTTGTTAGTAATCTGGAAAGACTCAGCTTGAATTGCTGGCACAACGATGGCAGCTGCCAAATTATCCGCTATGGGTTGTGCCCAGTCATATAGTGGACCTTCATGTGCCTCCTGCGCCTCTTGCATATTTAACCTAGCTTGTTCATTTGGTTTGTTTACGTCACCCATGTCGAGGTATAGTTTGATTGGTTGTTGAGATTGCTGAATTTGTTTGATAGCCTTGTTACGTGCCCGGAAAGTTTGCTCGGGGTCTGAGAGTCCTTCAATTAGTTCTCCAGTCCTTGCAGATTTTCTAGGCATGCACCTGAGTACCCAAATCAACAACCATCAAAATATTCAATGTAAAGTGTAGAAAGAACCTGACTACACAAGAATCTTGAAGTTCTGTCAATGGCAATTGATAATTCCGGTAATTCCCGGGCAACGACGCCAAAATTGATTCACGTCCAAGCAATGGTCGTAGTCAATATAATCTGGTCAAATAAGTCCAGAATCAATCCTACAAGGAATTAACCTACCAATTACAACTTTCACAACCCAAGAGAACTTCCGAATCAAGTTCCCAAAATTTTGAGTGTATGTTTGTAAGTGTTTCGACTAACTACTTTTGCAAGAATTAAAAAGGCTTAAAAGAAAGAATTGAATGTTGGGTAAAATAATATGGAGAAAGACTAAGGTATTGATTTCCCCTATTGATGGAATCCCTTATCGTTATGCTCATACAAATTGTTAATATATTTTATCAATCATGAACGCTATTTGTATCGTAGCCCTCTCCCGAGCAATTATAATAATTTACTAGTGCACTCTCCCGAGCTACCCTAGCTAGCTTTAATTTGAATAGTTCACTTAAGATTGCACCCAAGACTTCGTTATTCCTAACCCCGTCTTTACACCTAAAGTTATAGATTCCTCCAATAACCTAGGTGTGGTATTGTTCAACAATATACCTGAATATCCACTCTTTTCCAAGTTATGCACACTAAATAGGCACAGCTAATTGGGGATCCTACCAATTAACTACAATAAGAACGAAGTTGAACAAATAGAAATCTAGCTAACTATTTGTAATCACATAAACGATAAGTTCATCACTCAATAGGTTCCATCAAAACCTTAAAAATGATTTAGCTACTCATGCTCAAAGAAACAAGAATAATAATTGAATTCATAAATAAATACTTGATATAAAATAAAGGAATGAGTTGAGAGAGTTCTCTCTTACTAATTGTCTTACAAAAGTAGTCAAAAATACACAACTTACCTCTATTGGGTGAACTAGGAGTTTATATTGAGGTTTTAGGGCTTAAAAACATAATTTGTACACAACTAGGAAAGTACTGTGCGGCATCTTCTGCGGTTCTTCCACGGTCATGGGCAAACCTCGAACAGAGCAATGTCCTGATTCTTCTGAAAAGTTCAGAGAGCTTTTTCTTCGTGGTGAACCGCGGATGAACAATACTTCGGATTCTTGTTCAATTTTTCAAGCACACTTCACTTCAACTCTTCACTTGGCCTTTACATCAACATGTGAATCCAAAATAGCTCCTTTAGCATCCAATGGTTCATGTGTACCTACAACATACCAATAAACACCAATCAAAGCATTTTGTCATCATAAAAAATATCAATTCAACAACAAAGTGTGATTATTTAGGGCATAATTATTGTCAAATTCACCTATTATCAAGTAGCAAGGGCAACACTTATTGTCTCACCAGTTGACCTAGCTTAGGAACAGACTCCAGCTGTAGATGCTCTAGCAGCACCTGTGCAGGCATCGACAGTGCCCATTGTGATTTCGGGCCTCTGTGAGACCTTAGATTAGATACTATTAGTTTGCACTGGCCTAGCCCAAGTAGTTTCAGCCACTACTGAAGCAACTACTTTGCAGGCAGGGGAATGGCACTTATACCCCCGCTACTCACACGCCCAAGCAGGTTGTGCGAGGACTGCAGACACCGAGAGTAGCCACAGCTCATCCGGTTGCACCAGTTCTAGTCTATGTGGTTCTAGCTATGCTAGATGATGAGCAACATCATCTTGGGAGATTCAGAAGGCTCCAACCTTTAACGTTTAGTGGTGCTAAGGGCGAGGATACCTAGGGTTTTGTTGACAAGTGTCAGTGTACGCTTCGCACCGCCGGGATTTTGACTACCTCACAGTTCTCAAGGACTGCATTTATCTAGTGTGAGGATTTTGAGAGGTGTAGGCCTATTGGTGAAGTGCCCTTTATATGGCAGCATTTCTCCACTCTTTCTGGAGAAGTACGTACCATAGTCTAACAAGGAGGAGCTGTGTCATCAGTCTGAGTGGTTAACCTAGGGGGACATGTCTGTGACCCAGTACGAGATGGGATTTTTGCAGTTAGCTCATCATGCTACTTAGATTATCCCAACAAACCAGGAGAGGATTAAGAGTTTTGTGGATGGACTCAACTATTCGTTCTGTATTTTGATGACCAGAGATAGGGTATTAGGTGCCTCCATTTAGAAGGTAGTTGACATTGCTCGTGATATTGAGACGGTTCACCATAGGGAGTGTAAGGAGAGGGAGGCCAAGAGGCCTCAAGGTTTAGGCAGTTTATGTGGTGCTCCGTCTAGGGGTCAGTTCCAATGTGGTAGAGCTCATTTATTAATGCCTCCTCTATTGGCCCACCTAGAATATAGTGGGGCGTCTTTAGGCCGTGGTCATCAGGGATTCTGGCAGGGCCAGTCTCCAGTTAGTGCCCTCCTAGCTCAGAGCTCTTCTTATGCCTCTTTAGCCCAAAGTTCTTCTGTAGCGAGGGGTTCCCAGCAATCACTTTCTCCAGCACTAGCTAGTTTATACGAGTGCGGTGAGTTCGGTCATATGAGGAGGCAGTGTCCTTGACTTCGTGGTAGTTAGTCTCAATAGTGGGATCAACCCTCATCTTATGCTCTTATTTCTTTACCACCCGCCCAGTCGGTTAGGGGTGGAAGCTAGTCAGCTAGGGGCTACCCTAGAGGTGGAGGGCGATCCGGTGGTGGCCAGGCTCGATTCTATGCTCTCCTAGACAAGAGGGACGCCATTGCATCAGGTACTGTTATCACATGTATTATCTCAGTCTACCATAGGGATGCCTCTTTCTTATTCCCGGTTCTACCTATTCTTATGTATCATCATATTTTTCCCATCATCTGTGTACAACTCGGGGTTGTATTCCTTTACCTATTCACGTATCTACCCTGGTGGGTGATATTATTAATGTAAACCATGTGTATCGGTCTTGTCTGGTGACTATTAGGGGTCTAGAGACCCGAGTCAATTTGTTTCTATCACGGTAGATTATGAATTTATTCTGGGCATGGACTGGCTATCTCTGTGCCATTCTATTTTGGACTATCATGCTAAGACATTTACTTTGGCTATACCAGGTGTTCCGAGAATTGAATGGCATGGTATGACTGATTATGTTCCTAGTAGGGTAATTTCTTTCTTAAAGGCCCAACGGATGTTTGGGAAAGGTTTTCTATCATATTTAGCTTTTGTGAGGGATGTTTGAGCTGAGACTCCTAGTGTTGATTCTATTCCTATTGTGAGGGAGTTACCTTATGTGTTTCCTATAAACCTGTTGGGCAGGCCACAAGATAGGGATATTGATTTTGGTATTAACCTGGTGCTAGACACTCAGCCCATTTCCTTTCATACGTATCATATGGCACCAGCAGAGTTGAAAGAACTAAAGGATCAGCTTTAGGAGCTCTAAGATAAGGGGTTCATTCCTCCAGGTATGTCACAATGGGGTGCACCAGTTCTATTTGTGAAGAAGAAGGATGTCATAATAATAATGTGCATTGACTACATGCAATTGAACAAAGTGACAGTGAAGAACAAGTATCCCCTGTCTCTTATTGATGATTTGTTTGGCCAATTTCAAAGGGAAAGGTATTGTACAAGATTGATCTGCATTTACGCTATCACCAACCGAAGATCAGGGATTCAGATATTATGAAGACTGCTTTTAAAATTAGATATGGCCGTTATAAGTTTTTGGTAATGTCCTTTGGGCTGATTAATGCCCCTGCAGCGTTCATGCATTTGATGAACAACATATTTCGGCTGTATCTAGATTCATTTGTCATAGTTTTTGTTGATGATATCCTAGTGTACTCAGAGTGGCATTACAGAGATTGAGAGAGAAGAAGTTTTATGCAAAGTTCTCCAAGTGTGAGTTTTGCCTTGGTTCTGTGGCTTTCCTGGGGCACGTGGTGTCCAACGATGGTATTCAAGTTGATCCAAAGAAGATAGAGGCGATTCAAAGTTGGCCTAGATCGTCCCTAGCCATAGAGATTCGGAGTTTCCTCTGTTTGGCTGGTTATTATCACTGGTATGTTCAAGCATTTTCATCTATTAATTCACCTTTGACCAAGTTGACGCAGAATGGTGCACCATTTGTATGGTTGTACGAGTGTGAGGAGAGCTTTTAGAAGCTCAAAACATCTTTCACCACTACTCTAGTATTGGTTTTGCCATCAGCTTTAGGTTCTTACACTATATATTATGATGCTTCGAGAGTAGGGATCGGATGTGTGTTGATGTAGAAGGGTAGATTTATTGCATATACTTTTTGTCAGTTGAAGCCCCATGTGAAGAACTACCTCATACATGATTTGGGGTGTGCTGCTATAGTTCATGCTTTGATGATTCGGAGGCACTACTTATACAGCGTATCTTGTAAGGTATTAACTGATCATTGTACTCTTCACCATATGTTCAAATAGAATGATCTTAATTTAAGGCAGCATATGGGGCTTGAATTGTTATAGGATTATGACATTACCATTCTGTATCACTCGGGGAAGGCCAATGTAGTAGATGATGCTTTGAGTTGGAAGGCGGTTAGTATGGATAGTCTAGCGTACATTCAAGTTGGGGAGAGACCCTTTGCAGTTGATGTCTAGGCTTTAGAAAATCGGATAGTGAGGTTAGATATTTCGTAGCTTAGTCAGGTATTGGTGTGTGTGGTTTCATGGTCTTTTATTCATGATAGCATGAAAGAGCGCCAGTATGATGATCCGCATTTAGTTGTCCTTAAGGATATGGTTCAGTATGATGATGCCAAAGATGTGACTATTGATGATGATGGCGTGAGGAGGATGTAGGGCCGGATTTGCGTGTCCAATGTAGATGGGCTTAGAGAGTTGATTCTTGAGGAGGCCCATGGCTCGCGCTATTCCATTCATCCGGGTGCCGCAAAAATGTATCAGGATTTAAGGCAACACTACGGGTATAGGATAATGAAGAAGGATATTGTGGAATATGTAGCTTGGTGTCTCAACTGTTAGTAGGTGAAATATTAGCATCAATGGCCGGGTTGTATACTTTAGCGGATGGATATTCCAGAGTGGAAGTGGGAGAGGATTACTCAGCATTTTGTGAGTGGTCTCCCTCGGACCACGAAGAACTTTTATTCGATTTGGGTGATTGTGGATCAGTTGACCAAGTCCGTGCACTTCATTGTGGTGTGTACTACCTAATGCTTTGGAGAGGCTGGCAAGGATTTTCATCAAGGAGATTGTTCGGTTGCATGGGGTCCCAGTTTCTATTATCTCGGATATAGATACTCAGTTCACTTCCTAGTTTTGGAGGAGTTTTCACCGGGAGTTGGCTACATAGGTGGAGCTGAGCATAGCGTTTCATCTTTAGATGGACGGGCAGTCCGAGTGTACTATTCTGATATTGGAGGATATGTTGCATGCCTGCGTTATTGATTTTAGAGGTTCTTGTGCTGAGTTCTTGCCACTTGTAGAGTTTACCTACAACAACAACTATCAATACAGTATTCAGATGGCACCATATGAGGCTTTATATGTAAGGCGGTGTAGATCTCTGGTTTCTTGGTTTGAGCCCGGCGAGGCTAGACTATTGGGGACATAGTTGGTTCACGATGCCTTATAAAAGGTGAAAGTGATCCAGGAAAGACTTCGTACAATTTAGTCATGTCAAAAGAGTTACGAGGACCAGAAGGTTTGAGATGTATCTTATATGGTGGGCGAGAAGGTCTTGTTGAAGGTTTCATCCAAAAAGGGTGTTATGATGTTTGGAAGGAAAGCGAAGTTGAGTACGCGGTTCATTGGACCTTTTGAGGTAGTTAGGAGGGTTGGGGAGGTGGCCTATATACTTGCTTTGCCACCCAGCTAGTCGGGCGTTCATCCAGTATTCCATGTTTTTATGCTCCGAAACTATGTTTGGGACCCATCTCTTGGTTAGATTTTAGCACAGTTCAGTTGGATGATGATTTGACCGATAATATAAAGCCAGTTGCTATTTTCGGCCATCTAGATCGGAAATTGAGATCAAAGCATATAACTTTGGTGAAGGTACAGTGGAGGCCACCTGGGAGACCGAGTGGGAGAAGCGGAGCAGATATTCTCACCTATTTGAGACTTTACGTATGTTTCTTGGCCCGCTCGAGGATGAGCGTCTGTTTAAGTTGGGGAGGATATGATGACCCAACCTATCGTCTCTTGTGTTACCGCCTTATTTTCCCCGTTTACTGCTTTTTCATGTTTTATTATCGACATTTGGTTTGTTAGAGTTGAATTGGATTTGTTTTTGGTAGGAAATGAGACATTAGTCTCTTTAAGGAAGGCTTGTTATGGAAAAGTCAATCGGATGTTGACTTATGAGTTAGAGGGCTCGGATTGTATTTCTGGTGATTTGGTTAGCTTCAGGAGGTGATTTGTGACTTAGGAGTGTGATCGGAAGTGATTTTGGAGCTCTGGTATAGAATAAGGCTTGAATTGGCGAAGTTAGTATTTCGGCGAATTCTGGTTGATGGGTTAGATTTTTATCCAAGGGTCGGAATGGAATTCTGAAAGTTGCAGTAACTTTGTTAGGTGATGTTGGATATGTGTGCAAAATATTTGGTCATTCGGCGGTGTTTTGGTCAGGTTTTTTATCGAATGCTTATTTCGGAAATTTACAATAAACATAGGCTTGAATCCGATGTGATTTAATGGTTATAGCGTTGTTTGAGGGGTTTTAATGATTAGAACATGTTCGAATGATGTTTGAGGATGGGTTGGCACTTTATGATGAGGTCCAGATGGCCTCGTGGTGAGTTCGGATAGTTAAACGGAGAGTTTTCAGATTTTGCAAGGAAAAGGCTGCTGGTATCTAGTGTTTTTGCACCTGTGGTTATCGGACCGCTGGTGCAGTCACGCAGAAGCTGAAGAAGGAACTGCTGATGCGAAGCCTAGGGATTCAGTGCAGGTTCGCCAGACGTGCGACCGCTGGTGCAGAAGTGGAATGCAAAACTGGTTTTTGGATTATTGTTGAGGCTCCACAGAAGCAGTCCCGCGAAAGAGGAAGCGGGACCGCAGAAGCGAAAAATGGCCTGGGTAGATGGGCTTTAAAATAACATTTTCATCCGCAAGCTTGGGACATTTTTCACCATTATTGAGTAACCTTGAGAACTTTTGGCGAGGATTTAAGAGGGTTTTGAAAGGGAATCGATTGGAAGTAAGTTCCTTGGCCTACATATACGAAATTATGAAATATTGAAAATAAAATTGGTTGAAATTCATCAAAACGGGGGTAAGCTAGTGCTTGAGAATTGGTCATTTAAAAATGGAATTTGGAAGGTCAAATGGACTCCAATTTTTGAAAACATGATATGTCTAGACTCACGACGGGATAAGGAATTCGGTGATGTGAATTTTTTAAATTTTTAAGAAGTGGTCTGGGGGCTCGGGTTTTGCCAACTTCATGATTTTTGATACTTTTCGAGTCTTTTCGATTGGGTTATATTTCCTTGTCCTGTTGTAACACATTCCTTATGCTTTTGATAAGATTTGATGCGCGAGGATGTCGATTCGAGTGGAAAAGGCATAGCAAGCTTGACTTGTGACCGGCTTGAGGTGAGTAATAGATGTAAATAATGACCTGAGTGTTTGAAACCCCGGAATATCGCATTGTAACGCTATATTGACGCAAGACACCCGCTCTCTGACGAGTGTTGGGTCGTTTATGATTGGGGATTGTGACTTAGTACATCCCGAGTGGTGTTCATAATGTGTTTTCGACTAAGACTTGTTTGATAATCATCATACTTGGATTTAATTGATATATTTGGGCTTTGTGCCGATCATTTGAATAATTCAGGGATAACTATCACTATTTTCACATTATTTGACATGTTAAATTGTTTCAGTCCTAAGTATAAATACCGTTTTGAAATGCTCAGCCATATTTGTAAGACTTGGAAAATAAAACACTATTTTATTGACCTTCTGAACTGAGAACCACTATTTTAATATTGCCCGAGCAGCTTATGTGAATTTTTGGACTGAACATGGATCCGGCTATATGCTACAGCAGTGTTATATGGATATTGGTACGACGTGATGGCTAGATTATTTGCGATTAGGCTGTAGGAGCCCCTCCAGAGTCTGTACATACACCCAGTGAGCGCCGTCGACGTTAAATGGATTAGGTTGCACGCCACAGCGCGTACTAGAGTGTACCGTTCTATGTATTGCATTGCTTTCATGCATCATTACTTATCTGTTTTACCTTTCATGGTTCCATATGTACTATTATTTCATTGACTTGTTGTTCACTGTTAAATGTTCGGGGCTGCCAGTTATAGTTTACTTTGTATTATTCCATGATTTCTTATCTTCAGCCATTATTTATGTTTTATTGCTCACTGGGTCGGAGTACTCATATTACTTCCTACACCTTGCGTGCAGATATAGGTACCCCACAAGCTGAGTGAGGACTATTTGGTAGGACAAAAGTGTCTGGGAGCATTGAGGTAGTTGCATGGTGTTGGCAGTCTTCATCTCTCCCTCATATCTATATTCTCTTTTATTCCGCATTTTTCCCAGACAAATTGTATTAGGTTGATATTCTGTATTAAAGGCTCATATTCGCGACACCGGATTCTATTTGGCTATGTTGTGATATTCTAATAGAACTCCCGTAGATATTATCTTTATTTATAAAATTAAAAGTATTGACTTAGTTAATATTCCATGTGTTATTTATCTATGACCTGAGCAAGAATTTGGGATAATGTTGTTGGATGGTCGGGTTTGCCTAGCAATGTGTTGGGCGCCATCACGACTGGGGGTTGTGTCGTGACACTCCTTTTTGTTTAGGTAAATTTAATTGGCATGGAAATGATAAAAATAGTTACCCTCTCTGAAAAATCATTGTGTGACTGCTGAATGGACGCGGCTAATTGGAAGGAACAGTGTCACAATCTTCAAATCGATGTGAAAACCTTAGAAGAATGTAAAAGTACCTTGGAACAGCAGGTAACTGCCTTAACTTAAGAGTTTGCAGTTGTAAAAGATTCCTCCAGTCAAGCAAATATAGAGAAGATACATCTCGAATCCTCCTTTTCAGAGCAAATCTCCAACTCCAGTGAAGAGATAAGAGAGTAAAGGCTCTCTTAGGTGAAAAAGAAGCATATGCTAGTGAACTCGTGCAAACTCTAACTCAAACTCAAGAAGACCTCCAGGAATCTTCTTGTAAGGTTTGTTTTTTAGAGAGTTCGCATGCTGCTCTTCAAGATTTTTATGAATCTACCTTGGCTGAAAATGAAAAGTTAAAAAATGAAATTACTGATTGGGAAAGAGATTACGACATCCTTGAAGATAAAACTGCCATTGAAGTGAGTTGGGCATTTTTAAATTCCTGCATGATACCCTCGTTCTAGTTAGCCAGAAGAATTGAAAGTTGGAATTTGAATTATCCATGATCAAACAGACTATTGAGAAGACTCAATAGAACCAAGATTTTTCTTCTCCCATGGCTGAAGCTTTTTAATATGTTGAAGATGATACGTTTAGCCCCACTCCTTCAAGTCAAGTTGAGCCTGCTGCTATTGATGTCCCTATTTCAGTTCCTCCAACTTCTCGGTGAAAATTTTAAGTTGTTTGAATTCCTTTGTTGTTGTTTTTTTCTTTTTGGTGATATGTGGTTGTAACCCGTAGTCTGTTTAATGGTTTATTGAAAATGTTAAGTCCCCAGACCTTTTATAGGGTACTTTGTTTAAACAACTTTTGTTTTATGACTATCTTCATACTTACTCGAAACTTTTTTTTAACATTAAGAAGTTTTCCGTTGCTATTTAACTTTTTGTTTCGTTCATTCTTGCAATTATTTTTAAGGACTTACAAAATAACTTGCATTTTTATTTTGTAAAATGCTTTCTTTATATAATGAATATTTGAAATGAATCATGACTTTTATAAAAAAAGGGAGCTTTTATATTGCAAACATAATGAAGAAACAATTTCATAATGGTGTTAATATACGTTTAAAGAAATAGGAATACACATGTTTCTTGAAATAACTCTAACATGACTTTATTTGCACATTGTCTAGTTTTGAGTAAGACTTTACATGTATTTGAATTACTTCTATAACTTTCTCGTAACTTTTTTTCTTATAACAGATTTCAAAAAAGAAAATGAACAGAAGATTTTTATTTATAACCCGTTTCAGTACATTTCCATTACCCTAAATATGATAAGGTTATTCTTTTGCCTTGGCTCCTGACTATGCTCTGCACTTGACTAATTCAATGAGTGAACTTTTCATGCTTGATTTTTGACTACTTCCCAATCTTCTTTGCCTTCTTTATACACATGTTTATTTATATTATACAGTCCCCCAAGTGTTTGATAATTTGAAGTATGAAGCCTCAAGCACTTGATTGTTCCTCTGATTTTGTCCTTTCCCTGAAAAGGAACAACGCACGGGACTTGGAGGTGCGATTATAGTTGAAGACTGCCTAACCCGTTTGAATTTCTAGCAGAATAGTTGTAACCCTAGACATGAATTTTAATTTATTCCACGTGCCTTGCAGGGCGTGATTTATCATTTAGTACAGGCTAGCTTTCTGCCTATCATCCAAAATTCTTAGTAAAATTTTAACAATTCAAAAAAAAATTAAAATATGGATCCTTGACAGTGGGTATTTCTTAAAAATATTATCTCTTCATGTGAACAACGTTCTAATGTGAAGGTAGTATTTTGCCATCCATCTTTTCCAGCTCGTATGCCCCTTTCCCTACGATTCCATGAATCATGTAAGGTCCTTCCAAGGTTGGTCTTAACTTCTCTCCATTACCCGCCTTCGTAGATTGAAAAACTTTCTTGAGTACAGAGTCCCCAATCTTGAAGTATCTTTGTCGTGCCTTTGATTATAATATCTTTCCATGACTTGTTTTTGTGTTGATGTCCTTCTTAATGCGGATTTTCATCTTCCTTCTAGTAAGTTAAGATTTGTGCGCATTTCTTCTTAATTAGATTCTTATGATGCTTGCGTATACCTCGTGCTTGGTTCCTCGATCGTAATCGGAATTAAAGCTTTAGCTCTGTACACCAATGAGAGTGGTGTTTCACCTGTGCTTCGTTTTCTTGTCGTGTGATACACCAAAAAACACCAGGTAGCACTTCTGGCCAGTTGCCTTTTGATTCTTCTAATCATTTTTTCAAATTATTGATAATGACTTTATTTGTCGATTGAGCTTCTCCATTACCCACCGGATAGTAAGTTATAGATGTAATTCTTTTGGTCTGCCACTTTCTAAGAATTCTATGATTTGAGCGCCTATAAATTATAGGCCATTATAACACACGATTTCCTTTGGTACACAAAATCGATATATCATATTTCTCTAGATGAAATCTCTAACTTCTTTTACCGGTACATGTTTAAATGCTCCAGATTCTACCCATTTAGTAAAGTAGTCAGTGAGTACAAGTAGGAATTTTACTTGTCCTTTTACTTGAGGTAGTGGACCCACGATATTCATTCCCCATTTCATAAAAGGCCACGGTGCAATGACCGGATGTAACAACTCTACATGTCTATGCATGTTCTTACCATATCTTTAGCACTTATCACATTTAGTCACGAAGTTTTCCGTTTCCTCTTGCATCTTAAGCCAATAATAGCCTGATCTTATCAGGGTTCTTACCAGTGATCTTCCCACAGCGTGATTTCCACAATGCCCCTCGTGTATTTCTCTCATCACATATTCTGTTTGATAAGGCCCAAGGCACATTACTAAGGGGCCAGCGAAACGTTTTTTGATAAATATTACCTTGCATTAAACAATGTCGAGCAGCCTCTTTTCGAAGCGCATGAGCTCCTTTATTGTCTTCAGGGACAGTACCATACTTCTTACAACCCTGATTTCCTACCCTCAAGAGTCGTAATGGTGCATACAGGTAGGCAAGCCGAGTTAATTTACCCCTTTTAGTTCTTATCGACAATTTAATAAAAACAAAACATAATATAACAAAGCAGAAGTCTCAATATATAATTAACTAAAAGAAATGCGAAAGTTGAATAAAATCCTCTACCCAAGAACTAGATTCACGAACTCACAAAAGTCTAAAAATGCTAAATATAACATCTGAATAAAAATATAATTTTGTTAGTTCTGGTACAAAGGATAACAAACTAAAGTAAAGATAGGAGAAACTTCAGGCCATGCGGACACCAGCAAGGTTTCCTGTGGATCTCTAGACTAATGTAAGCTCCAAATGCTCCTACTGCAGTCCAAAAGCTGCTGCTCTATTAGTGTGATCTGTGCAAAAAGATTCACAGGGTATAGCATCAGCACAACTGATCCCATGTGCTAGTAAGTGCCTAGACTAACTACGGCGAGGTAGTGACAAGGCTAGACCAGACTACCAGATAAACGTGTGCAGATATATATAAAATTACAACAAAATAATAGCGTAAAGTAGACAATTAAAGCTGGGCTGGGGAACATGCTTATGGGGTAAACGATAAAACAGGATATCAGGAATAACAAAAGAAACTACATCGAATTTCTTCAAATACAGGATAAGGGAAAACAAACCACTTTCACTTATTTCAATTTCCTCTAGTTGCATGCATGCAACACGATCCTATTTCCTTACATCACGTGGTAGGTGTGTAATATCTTGTGGTCAGCGTGCCACATGATTCCATTTTATAGTATCACGTAGTCGGTGTGCCACACAATCCCATTTCTTTCAACACAATACATAATATAATCCTGGCAAGGAAGAAAGATGTTATAATAAACTATCCCGGCAAGGGAACAAGGTAACATAATAATCTATCCTGGCAAGGGTGATACAACTATAACCAAACTCATTCAATTTCTACTTAACATAATTAAATCAATACTCAGTCTCAACATCTTTTGGCTTAGTGTTAAAGTTTTCCAGCCAAGTCCTCATAAACAACAATTAAGATTTCATTAAATTAGCAATTTAGGACTCACGGTTATGCTCGACACCAGTGTATAGATACTCGTCACCATGCCTATACACTGTACTCGAAAAATAGAAATTCAAAAATAAGACTCTACTCCTATTCCCTCAAGCCAAAGTTAGACCAAACACTTACCTCAACTTCCACAGTTAAATCAATCCACAACGATCGCTTTTTCTCTCAAATTCGACTCCAGCTCAATCAAATCTTTGAAATAACGACTTTGTAATATTAATAATCGCTAAATAAATCAAACCCAATGCCTAATATAGATTCTAAACCTTTCTTCCTAAAATTCCAAAATCAACCCCGGGCCCACTTAGTCAAAACCTGATGTTCGAACCAATTTCATGTCACCCATTCCCCCACGAGTCCGAATAAACAATTTGTTTTCAAATTCAACCCCAAAACAAGGTCTAAATCAAAAAATAAATTGAAAACACTACCTCTACCCATCTCCCCCAATTTCAACCCTATAATACATTTTTTGAGCCAAAGTATTTGATGAATGATGAAGCAATATAAAGGAAACAAGTGGGAATTTATTTACCGAAGTGGTCTTGAAGAATGGAGGCTTCAATCGACACCTAAGTGCTTGAGGAAGAAGAGATCTCATGTGTTTTTGAATGAGATCCGTAGCTACTATTTCTGAAAACATAAAAAAAAATTACTGGGCAAAATTGGTCTATGGGATCACAGATAAGGCAATTCGATCACATAGAGAAAGGGTAAAATGTTCACTGCAATTGCAAGCTAGTCTATGCAATCTCATAGAGGAAAATGGAGGGCTTCTTAGGCTATCACTTTGTGATCGTGGGAGGGTAATTGCGACCGCATTGAACAAATTAGACCTCCTGAGGATTAACACTATGTAATTGCATAACATAAAGTACTTGACAGCAGGAGACAGAAATCCTGCAACATTTTCTAAGGCGAAAACTATCCCGAACACCTCCAAAAGCACTCCCGAGTCATCGAGGCTCCTAACCAAACACACACACTAATTCAACAACATCCTACAAACTTAACCAAGCGATTAAATTGCCATAATAACATAAAAAGGAGGAACCAAACCTCAAAATCATCACTTTTTCATCAAACTTCATAAACTTTCCTTTTAGATAACAAGGTCCGAAACACGTCAAATGACGTTCGATTTCGACCAAATTTCGCATAAAGAGCTCGAACCAAAAATAAGACCTGTACCGGGAGCCTGAACCAAAATACAGGCCTAATACCATCGGTTTAAATCCATTTCATTTCAAATTCCCATTTAAATTTAAAATAAAAAACAAACAATTTCTTTTAAAAATTCATTTCTCGGGCTTGGGACGCCGGATTTTATTTTCGGGCATACGCCTAAGTTCTATATTTTTCTACGGACCCTTCGGGACCATCAAATCATGGGTCCGGGTCTGTTTACTAAAAATGTTGACCAAAGTCAACTTTAATCATATAAATATCAAAATTCATCAATTTTTACACAGAATATAGATTTAAACTTTCCGGCTAGGTGCTCGGATTACGTACGCAAATTGAGGAAACTAAAACAATGTTTTCAAGGCCTCGAAAGTGCAAAAAAGAGAGATGACCCTTTGGGTCATCACATTCTCCACCTCTAAAACAACTGTTCGTCCTTGATTGGACATAATAAAGAAGTACCTGAGTCGGGAAATAGACGGGCATAACGGCTTCGCATATCAGACTTGGACTCCCAGGTTGATGCCATAGGAGGTTGACCTCTCCACTGAACACACTCAAAAGAATAACTCTTCGACCTCAGCTGTCGAACATATCGGTCTAGAATTGCCCTTCTATGCAAATATCATCACACCTTTCATAGGCGACACTCACAGCAATACCCGCTCACCAACCATGAAAGCTATATTTCGAACCTTACGATATACATAACTCTTTTGCTGCGACTGAGCCGAACAAAGCCTATCTTGAATGATCTTGACCTTATCCAAGGCCTCCTAAAGTAAATCTGCACCCAATAACCAAGCCTCTCTCGGCTCAAACTATCCAACTAGAGACTGACATCGCCTACAATACAACACCTCATATGGAGCCATATGGATGCTAGATTGGATGCTATTGTTGTAGAGGAACTCTGCTAAAGGTAAAAGCTGGTCCCACGAGCCTCCCAAATTTATGACACAGGCTCGAAGCTTATCCTCTAGAATAGGAATAGTCCTCTTGGACTAACCGTCCCTATTGGGATGAAATGTTGTACGCAACTCAACATGGGGGCCTAACGCTCACTGAACCGCTCTCTAGAAATCTGAGGTAAACTACGTACCCCGATCCAAAATGATAGGTACCGACACACCATGAAGGCGAACAATCTCCCGAATATAAGTCTCATCTAACCTCTTGGATGAATAGGAGATTACAACATAAAGTAAATGAGCTGACTTGGTCAGCCTATCAACAATAACCGATATCACATCGAACGTCTTCTGAGTCGACTTTAGTCCTGTAAAGAAATCCATGGTAATCCTCTCCCACTTACACTCGGGAAGCTCAATCCTCTGAAACAAACCACCGGGCCTCTAATGCTCATACTTAGGCTACTGACAATTCAAACATCGAGCCACATATGCAACAATATCTTTCTTCATCCTACGCCACCAATCGTGCTACCTCAGATCCTGTCACATCTTCGCGGTGCCCAGGTGAATAGAATACCGAGGACTATGGGCCTCCGCTAAGATCAACTCTTGAATCCCATCGACATTGGGCACATAAACTCGCCCCTGTAATCTCAAAACAACATCGCTATCTAAGGTCACCTTAGTGGCACTTGCACGTTGCATCGTGTCTCTCAAGACGCACAAATGGGGATCATCAAACTGACGATCATGGATACGCTCCATTAATGAAGAGCGAGCGACCGTGCAACCTAACACTCGGGTAGGTTCAGAAATATCCAACCTGAAAAATAAATTGTCCAAGGCCCGAATATTCAAAGCAAGCGGTCTCTGGCTGACCAGAAAATAAGCAAGACTACCCATGCTGGAGGACTTCCTACTCAATGCATCGGCTACCATATTAGCTCTCCCCAGGTGATACAAAATAGTAACATCATAATCATTTAATAACTCCAACCATCCCATCTCCCTCAAATTCAACTCATTCAACTTTAACAAGTACTAAAGGCTTTTGTGATTAGTGTACACCTCATACGTCACACCATATACGTAATACCTCAAATGTTCAAAGCATGAACAATGGCTGCCCACTCTAGATCATGAACCGCATAATTCTTCTCATGGATCTTCAACTTCCTTGAAGCATAGATAATGACTCTACTATCCTGCATTAATACTACACCAAGCCTAATAAGGGAAGCATTACAATAGACTATATAAGGCTCTGAACATGTGGCCAAAACAAATAGTGGTGTTGTAGTTAAAGCTATCTTGAGCTTCTGAAAGCTCGCCTCATACTCATCCGACCATCTGAACTATGCACCCTTCTAGGTCAATCTGGTCATCAGGGTTGCCCTAGATGAAAATCCCTCCATAAATCGAATGTAGTAGCCTGCTAACCCCAAGAAACTCTGAATCTCTGTAGCTAAAGCTGGTCGAGGCCAGTTCTTGACTACCTTAATGTTCTTTGGGTCCACTTGAATACCCTTTGCTAATACAACGTGACCCAAAAATGTAACAAACGTCAACAAGAATTCACACTACAAGAACTTAATATATAACTGACTGTCCTTCATAGTCTGAAAAACCAATCTAAGGTGCTGCTCGTGATCGTCCTGGCTACAGAAGTATACCGGAATATCATCAATAGAGATTATCATTAAATAGTCCAAATAAGACCTGGACACTCGGTTCAATAACTCCATAAATGCTTATGGGGTATTGGTCAACCCAAATAATATGACCAAAAACTCATAATGCCCATATCGAGTGTGGAATGCTATCTTAGGGATATCGGATGCCCTAATCCTCAACTGGTATTAGACAGATCTCAAGTCTATGTTAGAAAACACCCTCGCACCCTGGAGTTTGTCAAAAAAATCATCAATCCTCAGTAATGAATACTTATTCTTGATCGTCACTTTGTTTAATTGCTTGTAATCAATGCAAATGCTTATCAAACCATCCTTTTTCTTCATAAATAACATTGGCGTACCCCAAGGAGAAATAGTAGGTCTGATAAAACCCTTCTCTAGCAAATCCTGCAACTCGTCCTTTAAAACCTTCAACTTTAGCGGGGCCATGCAATACGAAGGGATAGAAATGGGCTGCGTAAAGAGCTAGATCGATACAGAAATGAATATCTATGTTGGGCGGTATACCCGGCAATTTTTAAGGGAAAACCTCGGGGAACTCTCAAGCAATCGTAATAGAATCGATAGAAGGGAGCTCTGCGCTGGAATCACGAACATACGCCACATAAGATAAAAATCTTTCTCGACCATGCATCAAGCCTTCACATAATAAATAACATTACGGGTGGTATGCCCTGGGGTCCCTCTCAAATCGAAATGGGGCAAATCTGGAAAAGCCAAGGTCACAATCTTGGCGTGATAATCCAAGATAGCATGATACGGGACAACCAATCCATCCATAATATAACATCAAAATCTACCATGTCTAAGAGTAAGAAATCAACACGGGTGTTAAGATACTCAACGGCTACCACACAGAAATGATGCAATCGATCGACCATTATACAATCACCCACCTGTGTAGATATAAACAGGAATATTTAGAGCATTACTAGGCATGACCAAGTATGGTGCAAAATAGGATGACACATACTAATACGTAGACCCAGGGTAAAATAACACTGAAGCATCCCTATCACAGACCAGAATAGTACCTATAATAATTGCATCTGAAGACTCAGCCTCTAGCCTGCCTGGAAGCATATAACACCAAGATTGGGCCCCATTTTCTTGAATCATATCGTTGGAATGATCGGCTGCTGGGTGGCCTCTACCTCTGGTGGTCCGAGCTCCACCTCTATGATCCTTACCTCCACCTCTATGACCTCTACCCCCGCCTCTAGCTGCCTGGGAAGGCTGTAGAAACTCTAGTGCCTGAATCATAGCACGAGGACTCTAATGTTAAAAGATGTCAGAAGATCGAGGGCAATACCCGGTAATGTGCCTCATATTACCACATGTGAAACAAGCCCTCAGCTGCTGAGAATATCAGAGTGGTGGTGTGCTGATCAGAGATGGCGGTGCACAAAAAGCCTAGTGATCAGAATAATGCTGCTGAGAACCACCCCCAACTGAAGTACCATGAAAGACCTTGAGAGGTGGCTGAAAGGGCCTCGGTTGATGGCCTCTACCATAAGAATCCCTACTACTAGATGAGGTACCACTGAACCTTCCTGCATGGAGGGGACTCTTAGATCACCCATGACTACCTGCACGGACAATAGCCATATTAACTCTATGGGCTGCATTGGCCACCTCCTAAAATGAAATCTCACTCCCGGCTCCTATAGCTATTTGGAGACAGATCGGCTAGATCAACCCATCAATAATCCTCTGCACCCTCTCTCTTGGTAGGGAGTATCAGAATACCATGGTGAGTTAGATCAATAAACCAGGTCTCATACTGTGTTACTGGAATAGAGCCCTGTTAAAGTCGCTCGAACTGCCTACGAAGAGCCTCTCGCTGAGTAACTGGGAGAAACTTCTCCAAAAATAACTTTTCAAATTGATCCAGAGTCAATGATGGTGACCCTGCTGGTCTGGATAAACAATAGTCCCTCCACCAACTCTTCACGGATTATGCCAGATGAAAGGTGGAAAAGTTGATCCCATTGGTCTCCACAATACCCATAGTCCAAAGAACCTCATGGAAGCTATATAAGAAGTCCTGGTTGTCCTTTGTATAAGCACCGTTGAATATGGTTGTGAAGAGGTTGGTTAACCTATCCAGTCTCCACAAAGCATGTGCGGACATAGCCGCTTCATCGCTGGCCTGAGTCATAATACCCGAATGAACTACAACAGCTGGATAAACTACTGGAACCGCAGCCTGAGGAGCTACCTGCTCCGGAGTGCATGTAGCATGAGTCTGAACTCCTCCTCCAGCCTGGGAAGTGGTTGGTGCTACTAAAGGCAAACCCGTATGAGTGATGCTCTCCATAAGGTCTTCTAATCTGACCAAAGCATCCTAAAGAACTGGGGTGGGTATGAACCCCTCTAGGACCTAAGCTGGACCCACCGGAGATACTAGTTTTGGAACCTCCTTATCATAATTAATATGAGGCTCCCCCTCTAGGACTGCTGCTGGGGGCTGAGCTCGGCCACTGCCTAGGCCTCTAGCATGGCCTCGCCCTCGCCCTCTGCCCCTCGTAGGAGTTGCTGCTTGGGGCTTAGGCTACTGTGTGGTAGAAGAGGAAGCACATTCTCTCGCCATCTGTGAAAGAATAGAATAGAAAAATAATCAATATTTGAAAAACAGAATCGCAGGACAAGAAAGAACAAAAGTGATCTTTTTCCTAGCTATGTAGCCTCTCGGGGATAAATACAGACGTTTATGTACTGATCTCTTAAATTCTAACGAGTTTTTGCATGAGTTGTGAGAAGTATGTAACCTAGTGCTCTGATACCAACTTGTCATGACCTAAAATTCCCACCCTCGTGAGTCGTGATGGTGCCTACTAATAAGAGCTAGGTAAGCCAGGTTAATTAATCTATTTTAGCAATTATGGACCATCTAGTAAAATAAAAACATAATATGACAAAGCATAAGTCTCAATATATAATTAACTGAAAGAAATGAGAAAGTTTAACAGAATCCTTTACCCAAGAACTGGAGTTACAAACTTACGAACGTCTAGAGAATGCTAAATACAATGTTTGAATAAAAACATAAGCTTCTTTATTTCGGTATAAAGTATAACAAACTAAAGTAAATATACGAGAGACTCTGGGCCATATGGAAGTCATCAAGGCTACCTCGGGATCTCTTGACTGATGTCAGCACCACATGCTCCTATTATTGTCCAAAAGTTGTTGCTCAGGTACTGTGATATGTACAAAAAGATGCATAGTGTGTAGCATCAACACAACCGAACCACATGTTGGTTAGTGCCTAGCCTAACCCTGGCGAGGTAGTGAAGAGGCTAGACTTGACTACCAGATAAACCTGTGTAGATATATACATAAGTACAACAAAATAATAGCGCAAAGTAAACAAGTAATGCTTGGAGGGGGAACATGCTCATGGGGTAGCAGATAAAATAAGATATCAGGAATAACAAAAGAAACTACATCTGATTTCTTCTAACATCAATTTCCTCTAATTTCAGGCGTACAACACGATACCATTTCCTTATATCACGTGGTAGGTGTACCAAATGCTCCAATATATAATAATATCATGTGTTTAGCGTGCCACACGTTTACATTTCGTAATATCTCGTGGTCGGCATGCCACACGATCCCATTTCTTTCAACATAATACACAATACAATCCTGGCAAGGGAGAAAGATGTTATAATAAACTATTCCAGCAAGGGAACAAGGAAATATAATAATCTATCCAGGCAAGGGAGATCCAGCTATAACCAAACTCATTCAATTTCTACTTAACACAATTAAATTAATACTGAGTCTCAAAAATTATTGGCTCACTGTTAAAGATTTCCAACCGAGTCCTTACAAACAACAATTAAGAACTTGATAAATTAGTAATTTTGGACTTACAATCATGCTCGACACTAGTGTATAGATACTCGTTACCATGCCTTTACACTGTACTCGACAAATAAAAATTAACAAATAAGACTTTATTCTTATTAACTCAAGCCAAAGTTAGATTAAACACTTACCTCAACTTTCACAGCTCAATCAATCCACAACGACTGGTTAACCTCTCGAATTCGGCTCCAACTCAATCAAATCTATGAAATAATGACTTTTTAGGATCAATAATAGCTAAACAAATCAAACACAATGCCTAAATATAGATTCCCAACCTTTCTTCTAAAAACTCTAGAATTGACACCGGGCCCACTTGGTTAAAACTCGAGGTTCGAACCAATTCCACGTCACCCATTCTCTCACGAGCCCGAATATACAATTTGTTTCTAAATTTGACCCAAAAACAAGGTCTAAAGCAAAAAAACAATTGAAAACCCCTAACTCTACCCATTTTCCCCTATTTGAACCCGAGATTACATGTTTTGAGCCTAGGAAATTGATGAATGGCGGAAAAAAAAGAAGGAAACAAGTGGCAATTTACTTACCTAAGTGGTCTTGAAGAATGAGTGCTTCAATGGACTCCTAAGTTCTTAAGGAAGAAGTGAGCTCGTGTGTTTTTTAATGAGACCCGCAACTACTATTTCTGAAAACTAAAAAGAATCACCATGAAAAATTGGTTTATGCGATCGCACATAAGACAAGCTAGTCTATGCGATCACATAGAGTAAATTGGAGGGTTTCTCAGGCTAGCACTGTGCGATCGCGGGAGGGTAATTGTGACCGCATTGAACAAATTGGACCTCCTGATGTGACGACCCAAAGGGTCATCACTTATTTAATTAATCATTTCGAGCTTCTGAGGCCTTGAAAACCTCATTCTATATTGCCTCGATTTACATGCACGATCCGAGCATGTAGCCGGAAAGATTTTGTGATAGAAAATATGAATTCTATGAGAAATTTGGATAAAAATGATATTAATATTGATATGGTTGACTTCGGTCAACATTTTTGGTAAACGGATCCGGACCCGAGATTGGATGGTCCCGAGAGGTCCGTAGAAAAATATGGGACTTGGACATGCGTCCGGAGTCGAATTCCGAGGCCTAGAGCCCAAGTTATGAATTTTTATGTGAAATTGTTTTTGATGCAATTATTAAAGGAAATAAATTAATTGACCTTGGTATCGGGCTCGTATTTTGGTTCCGACGCCCGGTACAAGTCTTAAATATTATATATGTGATTTCGTAAAGTTTGGTGACATTCGGATGTCGTTTGAGATGTTTTGGACCTTGAGTTCCAAGTTAAGAAGTTTTGAAAATCAAAAGTATGAAAATCATGAGTTTGAGGCTTGATTTGATTAAAACGAAGTAATATTGGTGATGTGATCGCACGAACAAGTTCATTATGTGTTTTTGAGGTTATGTACATGTTTGGTTTGGAGCCCGGGGGGCTCGGGTAAAGATTTGATAGGCCGTTGGATGAAATTCTGAATTTTTGAACTGCTGGTTTTTCACCCAGTTGTTGGCTTCGCAATTGCGAAGAATTTCTCGCAATTGCGAAGGGGACAGTGTAAGGCAAGGCTCGCAAATGCGAACCTTCATCGCAAATGCGAAGCCCCCTTTGGCCCAGCCTTGTTCGCAAATGCGAACAATTGTTCGCATTTACGAAGGTCCCCAGTGCCTGCTTATGTTCGCAAATGCGAACAAAAGTTCGCAAATGCGAACAAAAGTTCGCAAATGCTAACATTCCCCATACTGCCTTGGTTCGCAAATGCGAACACTGCCTTATATAGCATGTGTTCGCAAAAGCGAACACTAGTTCGCAAATGCGATCATCCCTTTGTCTGCCAGTGTTCGCAAATGCGAACAAATGTTCGCAAATGCGAACTTCCCAGCCTTAGCTTATTTTTCAAACTCCAGAAATTGGTCGGGGTTCGCAATTGCGAACCCATGCTCGCAAATGCGAACACCGAGACCTGAAAAACACGAATTTCAGTCATTTCTTCACTTTTTACAAAACCAAAACACCCATTTGCGATTCTTCAAGGATTTCTTCGTCATCAAAACGATTGTAAGTCACTTTTTACTTAATTCTTTCAATTCCTAACATCATTAAACATGTTTTTCATAAGAAATCAAAGATTTTCATGGTAGAATTCTTGTTTTTGTTAGAAAATAGGGTTTTTCATAAATTGGGGAATTGGACCTCGAATTGAGGTCCGATTTTGAAACAAATCATATACATGAACTCGTGGGGGATGGGTAACCGGATTTTGGTCCTAACCCCGAGTTCCGACCATGTGGGCCCGGGGTTGAAATTCACTATTCCGGGCAGAATGTTGTAAAAGTTGTATTTGGTCTTAAGAATTAGTTTGTTGAGTAGTATTGATGATATTAAATCAATTGTGTATAGATACGGTTGGATTGGAGCCAAAGTTGAAAGAAAAAGACATTTCCACGGATTGAATTGTTCATAAACACTCGAGGTAAGTGTTTGTTCTATCCTAGCTTGAGGGAATAAGATTATGTGTTATGTGTTATGTGATCGAGTGCGGTGTATGGGCTGTGGTGACGAGCATCATACACTGGCGTCTAGTATGACCGTGAGTCGTTGAAAAATGATTATTTTGAGATATATTACGGATGAATTGTTATTGTTCTCCCTTGTTGGGACTTGTTGTGAAGATAATTATTGATTGCCCTTGATGGGACGATTTATGAATTGTTGTTTCTTTCTCTGCCCTTAACTGTGATTGTTATTTGGGTGAGGAAGAGTGATAATGCACGAAGGGTGATGCCGTGCCATGTTTATTTATTTATGCACGAAGGTTAATGCCGTGCCATGTTTATTTATTGATTACGCACGAAGGATCATGCCGTGCCCTGTTATTGAACCATGTACGAAGGATCATGCCGTACTATGGATGTGAGGATGAGAGTAAAAGCACGAAGGGTGATGCCGTGTACTTTATTTGTTTATTTGGTGAGGATGAGAGTAAAAGCACGAAGGGTGATGCCGTGCAACCGCTTGCTATTTCTTGAATTGATATTACTTGTGTTTACATTATACTTTGTTTTTCCTTGTGAAATTATTAACTGTGGTTAATTGTTGAATTCTTTAAGATAATCCTTATTGTGTTAATACTTGATTATTTCTTGTTATTTTGTGGTACACATATATATATTGAATTGCACAGGTTTATGTGAGTGTCTGGTCCTAGGCTTGTCACTACTTCGTCGGGATAGGCCAGGCACTTACCAGCACATGGGGTCGGTTGTGCTGATGCTACACTTCTGTGCGTTTTTGCACAGGTCCAGGTTACGATCAGGAGCAGCAGCAGCAGTAAATAGATTGCGTGGGAGTTGATCATATTTGAGACCGAGGTAGCTTGCGGACGTCCGCAGGCCCGGCGTCTCTCTCTTTATTTATGTTATTAGCTGGAGTCTCTTTGTTCCGAGACAAACAGAATTGTGTTATATTTCTTTCAGACTTTTATGTGTAGTATTCCATAGTAGTTTGTGAGTTGGTGACTCCACGTCTTGGGTAGAGGATTTCAGTATGATTTTCACTTTGTAATTAGCTATTTCCATTTCGATAAAGTATTCCGCATTTATTTAATTAAAATTGTGTTAAAAACAGGATAGTATGAATACAGTGGCTTGCCTAGCTACCACGAGTAGGCGCCATCACGATCCCGATATTGGGGGAAAAATCCGAGTCGTGACAGATAGTATCAGAGCTCTAGGTTACATAGGTCTCACCACTCACGAACAAGCTTAGTAGAGTTTGAGAGGTAGGTACGGAGACGTCCGTACTTGTCCTCCAGAGTCTATTGAGTTAGGAAAGAGTCTCTCATTTGTTCTTTCTTGTCGTGCGACTTGTTCCTCAATTACTGATTAAATTTCTATTCTGTCCTTTCGCGGATGGTGAGGACACGCGCTTCTTCGTCCGCTGACCAGCAGCCCGAGCCCCAGGCAGCTCCCGTGAGGGGCAGGGGCCAAGGCTGTATCAGAGGCCGTGGTAGGGGAGCCCCAGGCAGCTACTCTAGAGGTGGAGCCTCATATTGAGATTGACGAGGAGGTTCCAGTCCCAGCAGCTCCAGTGGGCCCAGCTCAGGTCCCAGGAGAGGCTTTATTTACCCCGGATCTTCGGGACGCTTTGGTCAGAATAGCGTGATTTATGGATAGCATTGCCAGAGCGGGTTTATTATCAGTTGCACCAGCCGCTTCTCAGGCTGGAGGAGGGGCCCAGATTCTTATTGCTCGTACTCCGGAGCCAGTAGCTCCTCAGCCTCAGGCGCCAGTAGTTCAGCCAGCTGTGGCCACTCAGTCAGGTACCACAGCTCATGCAGGTGATGGAGCGGCCATGACTTCTGATTCGTTATGGAGGCTTGATCGGTTCTCCAAGCTATTTACCACTACATTCAGTGGAGCCATATCAGAGGATCCTCAGGGACTTTTTATTCAGTTGCTATGAGATTCTCAAGACTATGGGGATCGTGGAGACAAACGGAGTTGATTTCCGTACCTTCAGACTTGCAGGATCCGCCAAGACTTGGTGGAGAGATTATTGCCCGACTCGACCAGCAGGGTCCCCAGCTTTATCATGGGACCAGTTTGCGGAACTATTTATGGAGAAGTTTCTCCCTGCTACTCAGCGGGATGTACTTCGGAGGCAGTTTGAGCGCCTCCATCGGGGCACTATGACGGTTACACAGTATGAGACGAGATTTGTCGATTTGGCTCGTCATGCAGTGGTGATACTTCCCACAGAGCGGGAGAGGGTTCGCAGGTTTATAGATGGGCTTAATCAGCCGATTAGACTCCAGATGGCTATGGGCGTGGGGAGTGACATATCATTTCGGGAGGCAGCCAATGCAGCACGCAGAGTTGAGATGGCTCTTGCTAGGGGAGGCGGTTATTCTTCAGATAAGAGGCCTCGTCATTCGAGCAGGTTTGGTAGTTCTTCCTCTGGTGGTAGAGAATCCTTTGATAGAGGCCAGTCCTCCAGGCCCTTTCATTCCGCCCTTCAGGCTTCACAGGGTGGATCAGGTGATCGTGGTTCTCGGGGGCATTATTCAGACCGGTCTCCTATTAATGCTCAGCCTCTTCAGAGTGTTCGTGGAGGCCATTCAGGTCGTCAGGGCCAGCAGCCCTATCAGTCTAAGAGTTGCTACGGTTGTGGTGACCCAGGTCATTTTATCAGGAATTGCCCTCTAGCAGCGGGCAACTCTCAGCACCGAGGTCCTCGTCCTATGATTCAGGCCCCAGCTGACCCTCAGCCTGCCCAGCCAGCCAGAGGCGGGGGTAGAGATTATAGAGGTGGAGGTCGAGACCGTAGAGGTGGAGACCGTCCAGCGAGAGGTAGAGGTCAGCCAGTTGATGGTCGTCCTAGAGATGCAGCTCAGAGGGGAGGTGCAGATCCCCGATTCTATGCTTTACCAGCCAGGCCAGAGGCAGAGGCATCAGATGCTGTGATTACAGGTACTATTCTTGTGTGTGGCAGAGGTGCTTCAGTATTATTTGACCCTGGATCTACATATTCCTATGTGTCTTCCTACTTCGCACCTTATTTGGCTGTGCCCAGCTATGCTCTGGATATTCCAGTTTATGTGGCTACACCAATGGGCGACTCCATTGTAGTCGATCGGGTGCATCGTTCGTGCGTAGTTATATTTGGGGGTCTTGAGACCCGTGTTGATCTGTTGCTTTTGGATATGGTAGATGTCATATTAAGGATGGACTGGTTGTCCCCATACCATGCTATTCTTGATTGCCATGCTAGGACGGTGACATTAGCCTTGCCAGAATCACCCCGACTTGAGTGGAAAGGTACCTCAAGCCACTCCGTTCGCACTGTTATTTCTTATGTTAAGGCTCGACACATGGTCGAGAAGGGGTGTCTAGCTTATCCGGCTTATGTTCGTGATTCCAGCGCAGAGGTTCTTTCCATTGAGTCAGTCCCTATTGAACGGGAGTTTCCTGAGGTTTTTCCTTCAGACCTGTCGGGCATGCCACCTGACCGGGATATTGATTTCTGTATTGATTTGGCACCGGGCACTCAGCCCATCTCTATTCCACCCTATCGTATGGCCCCGCCGGAGTTAAAAGAGTTGAAAGATCGGTTGCAGGACCTTCTTGAGAAGGGCTTTATCAGGCCCAGTGTTTCCCCCTGGGGAGCACCTGTATTATTTGTAAAGAAGAAGGATGGCTCGATGCGGATGTGTATTGATTACCAGCAGTTAAACAAGGTGACTATCAAAAATAAATATCCACTGCCGAGGATTGATGATTTGTTTGACCAGCTCCAGGGAGCGAGGGTATTCTCTAAGATAGACTTGAGGTCAGACTACCATCAGCTGAAGATCAGGGCGGCTGACATTCCTAAGACAGTCTTTCGCTCCAGATATGGGCATTATGAGTTCTTGGTCATGTCCTTCGGGTTGACCAATGCCCCAGTAGCATTCATGGAGTTGATGAATCGGGTATTCAGGCCTTACTTAGATCCGTTCGTGATAGTCTTCATAGATGACATCCCGGTGTACTCCCGCAGCCAGGAAGAGCACGAGCAGCACCTCAAAGTGGTTCTTCAGACTCTGAAAGATAACCAGCTATATGCCAAATTTTCTAAATGTGAGTTCTAGCTGAGTTCGGTAGCATTTCTGGGTCACATTGTATCGGTGGAAGGTATTCGGGTAGACCCAAAGAAGATTGAGGCAGTCCAGAATTGGCCTCGACCAGCTTCAGTGACTGAGATCCGGAGTTTCTTGGGATTAGCAGGTTACTACCGTTGTTTTGTAGAGGGTTTTCTTCTATTGCAGCCCCGATGACCAGGTTGACCCAGAAGGGTGTCCAGTTTCAGTGGTCAGAGGAGTGTGAGGCGAGCTTTCAGAAGCTCAAGACAGCCTTGACCACCGCACCAGTGTTGATACTACCTACAGGTACAGGGCCTTATACGGTTTATTGTGACGCATCTCGTACAGGGCTTGGAGCGGTATTGATGCAGGATGGTAAGGTTATCGCTTATGCTTCGAGGCAGTTAAAGATACATGAGAAGAATTATCCAGTTCATGATCTTGAATTAGCAGCAGTGGTTCATGCCTTAAAGATCTGGAGGCATTATCTATATGGTGTGACATGTGAGGTGTACACTGATCACAAAAGCTTACAGTATTTGTTCAAAACGAAGGAGTTGAATCTACGACAGCGGAGATGGTTAGAGTTGCTAAAAGACTATGATGTTACTATATTATATCACCCAGGTAAGGCCAATGTGGTGGCCGATGCATTGAGTAGAAAGTATGCCAGCATGGGTAGTCTTGCATATATTCCGGTCAATCGGAGACCATTAGCTCTAGATGTCCAGGCCTTAGCCAACCGGTTCGTGAGATTAGACATTTCTGAGCCTAGCAGGGTGCTAGCCTGCACGGTCGCTCGTTCTTCTTTATTAGAGCGTATCCGTGAGAGGCAATTTGATGATCCTCATTTGCGTGAGTTGAGAGATACAGTACAGCGGGGAGGTGCCACACAGGTAAATCTAGATGATGATGGGGTATTGAAATTGCAGGGTCGAGTTTGTGTGCCCAATGTCGAAGGAATTCGAGAATTGATCTTAGCAGAGGCCCACAGTTCGCGGTATTCTATTCACCCAGGCGCCGCGAAGATGTACCAGGACTTACGGCAACACTATTGGTGGCGCGGAATGAAGAAAGACATCGTTGCGTATGTCGCTCGGTGTCTAAATTGTCAGCAGGTGAAATATGAGCACCAGAGACCTGGTGGTGTGTTCCGGAGGATTGAAATTCCCGAGTGGAAATGGGAGCGGATCACTATGGACTTCGTTACTGGACTTCCTTTGACTCGGAGGAAAATTGATGCTATTTGGGTCATTGTTGATAGGTTGACCAAATCAGCACACTTTATTCCAGTATCTATCTCCTACTCGTCGGAGAGGTTAGCGGAGGTTTACATTAGGGAGATTGTTCGTCTCTATGGGGTGCCAGTATCTATTATCTCTGATCGGGGAACGCAGTTTACCTCGCGGTTCTGGAGAGCGGTCCAGTGGGAGTTAGGCACCCAGGTTCAGTTGAGTACAGCATTTCATCCAGACGGATGGCCAGTCCGAGAGGTGTCACGACCCCAAATCCGGTCGTGATGGCGCCCAGCACATTGCTAAGCCAGCCTGACCAATCAATATTAACAACGGAGCTAGAAGCTCTCTTTAACCCATTTAAGCATTTCAAAATATGAAACAATAGCGATACCAATAACGAAAACGGGAAAACCAGGTCCCATAATACATCAACTCCCATAGACCAAGGGTCAAGAGTCGTGAGCCTCTACTGAACATGAGTGTATAAGGGTTTACAAAATACCAAGAGCGGAAAGAAATGTCAATACAAAATCCAAAGACAGTAGGAAGGGATGTCGGGTCCTCCGGACTCGCAGCCTACCTCGAATATCCACAACGTCGCCTCGCACAGCCACCGGATCACCGCCGAGAGGTACCTAGATCCGCACACAAGGTGCGGGGAGTAAAATGAGTACCGCCGGACTCGGTGGTAATAAACAAGGGTAAGACAACAGCAGATAAGAAATCCGCAATAAAGCACTATGTAAGGCTATAATCGGCTACCCTGTCATAGAATCAATATTCACTGTACCCGTACCAACAATTACCAATAAATAGCATAACAACTAGCGGATGTAGCTAAATGCAATGCAATGCATGATATGACCGCTACGGCGTGTAGCCCGACTCCAATTTTGGGTACCCGTGCTCACCGTGGGGGTTCAGACTCGGAGGGGCTCCTACAGCCCAAGCACATCTCATGGAGATATCCCTGCGGCGTGCAGTCCGATCCAACATATATCTCGCTGCGGCGTGCGGCCCGATCCACTACTAGTCAGCTAATATGCAAATACAACCTCGCAGGCTCAAAAGTAGTTTTTGAAAACTCTTTTATCATTTTTCAGTTGGAAAACGGTAATATCAAGTTCCAGAGATTGGAATTTGCATAATAACAAAAATAGCTCTGCGGACTAGTAGTAAACTAGCATGTCTATATGATAAGACAATGATAACGATCCTCGCGGGATCCAATAACCGGCTCACGGCCCACATGTATAATCAACCGCCCAAGAAGGGGTTCCTCGGCTCAAGAGTGGCCATTATCACAATATATATATACATATATGCAACCATCCGAGAAGGAGGTTCGACGGCTCTAGAATAGCCAATAATACAATATCAACGGGTTGGACTAATATGTAGTCTCCAGTTCATGATCGACCCCGCACTCTCAAGAGTGTGCGTGTCTCGCCGCTATACAGCGTCACAAAGTGGTATACCGGGGTTTCGAACCCGCTGGTCATCACCCACATCTATTACTCACCTCTATACGGCGCGACGACTACTCCGCAATGCCCTTGCCACGAGAATCAAGCTCCGCACGCGTAGAATCTGATCAAATACAGTAAAAATACAACAATTTAGGCCAATGGGACGACACCCAATCAATACAACTCAATTTACATCAAAATTCCCAAAGTTGTCAAAACCCGAGCCCCGGGCCCACATTCCGAAAATTTACGAAATTCACATTTCTGGAACCCTCGTCTCAATACGAGTCTAAGCATATCAATTTTACCAAAATCGGACTCCATTTGCCCACTCAAATCCTTGTTTTTCTTCAATTTAGGCTTAGGGCTCAAACCCACAATTAATCTTCCATTTACAGGAATTAACCAAGGATTTCATGTTAAAATGATGTAATTAAGCCACAAAACTTACCTCCAACGAATACCCGATGATTTACCAGCAATTCCCGTGAGTTTCTCTCTCTAGAACTCAAAAATGGAGGTTTCATGAATGAAACCCGTAGCCCCTCTGTTCTGTGATTAAATTCTCTGCCAGACGAATTAACCCTACGCGATCGCGATCTTCCTCACGCGATCGCGATGCACAAATTCACGGCCTAATTTTCCTCTACGCGATCGCGTGATCCTGGACGCGATCGCAGTGAACAATTCAGTGACCCTACGCGATCGCAAACGAGTTAACGCGATCGCAGTGAACAAACTCGGCCGGCTCCCAGATTAACCTACGCGATCGCGACACACGACACGCGATCGCACTGCTTCCGACCAAATACCCTACGCGATCGCATAAAACCTCACGCGATCGCAATGCTCCAACCTTCAGACTTACGCGATCGCAGGCTTTACTTCGCGATCGCAGAGCTCAGGATTTCTCCCTTACGTGATCGCATGGCTATCTCCGCGATCGCGGAGAACAAAATTTTTCTGCGATTATTGCAGCAGAACAGCAGTGCCTTTTGGCACAAATTGGTCCGTTTGGACCCCCGAATTCATCCCGAGGCCCCCGGGACCCCAACGAAAACCACCAACATACTCCAAAACACGATACGAACTTGTTCCAATCATAAAAACACCACCCTAAACATCAAAATCACCAATTACACACGGATTCAAGCCTAAATTTCTTAAAACTTTCCGAATTACACATTCGATCAAAACCCGACCAAACGATGTCCGAATGACCTCAAATTTTGCAGACATATCCAAAATCACATAACGAAGCTACAGAAATTGTCGGAATTCTATTCCGACCCCCGGATCAAAATATCACCTACCATCCGGATTTCGCCAAAATTCAACCTTAGCCAATTCAAGCCTATTTCTACACCGGGCCTCCAAATTCAATTCCGATCGCTCCCCTAAGTCACAAATCACCTCCCGGAACTAACCGAATCATCAGAATCCGATTCCGAGCCCTCTAACCAAATAGTCAACTCCGGGTTGACTTTCCTTATTCGAGTTTCCTTCACAAAGGCTATATGCCTCATTTTCAATCCAATTCACTCCTAACTCACCCGATAGACTTTAATATTGATAATAAAGCATAAAACATACAATTTCAACATAACGGGGTGGTAATTCCCGTAACGACGGGCCGGGTCGTTACATTCTCCCCAACTTAAACAAACGCTCGTCCTCGAGCGTACCGGAGTGGTACTAGAAGCAACTCAATAGCTGAATGACCTTACCCAGCATATATTCGGGCGATCATACGTCACCCTATCTCACGCAAGTCCGAAAACACCATACAGCTGAAATCTCACAGACCGTCTTAACCATAAACCACATTGCACTTTCTGAAATCATATACCAATTGCTAATCCCATTCATGTACTCAGGATACACTAGAATCCACTGCAATAAGCCATACTCACCACTCCGGGTGAGATCATATGATGTGTCAAACAACCCAATCACTCGAGACGATAGTCTCTAATCACAACAACTGGCCACAATCACCAAATACTAGCTGAAAACCTCTTTCATTAGATAGAGTATTATTCCAACACCTCCATATCATGCCCACGGCAACCAGACACGCGATATATCGAACCCATCTCTCAGGTCAACCATTCATGAATCCATTTCACTTTTAACTGATACCACAACATATTTCGGACCCAAATCTCGGTATTACCTTTCTAACCAACTAAAATCACATATACTCACATTCATTATTGGTTCCAACGACCATTTCGATTATAACACATCGCACTGGTGATAAGACACCTCAACACCGGCCTAAGCCACGACGAGCACAACATAGGCTCCAATAGAAACGTCTGCACACACTCGAATCATGACAGCTCAAATCATGACAACTGTCTCCAGCAAATAGAGCTGCAATTTAATCCCTCTATGCCATCATAATATAGAACTGAGATCGCGTCTCGTATTATAGAAATAAAGTACCTGAATCCTCCTCGAGAGGTCATAACATCACGTGGCCTTGCCACGATTCGTGATTCTATCCCCACGTTATTACTCATGAAGCACCTCAAGCCACTAAGCTCAAAACGGTTAGCCACGCACAGATCTAGGTCTTGGACCCAAGCAATCAACCTCACCCACGGTGAAACAATTAATGTATGCTATCACATCCTGAAAGGACACAACCGATGTGCCATTCGCCAAGCGATACTCAATACAGACTTTTCCTCAGAAGCTAGGAAGTATTGTATACCAGGTAATATATAACTAACTCTATTTTCACATTACACCGTTGCGGCGTGCAACCCGCTCCAATGACATACCCGTGGCGGTGTGCCACCCGCTCCAATGACATACCCGTGGCGGCGTGCCACCCGATCCAAGTAACCCTCGTCAAATGAATATGCGTCGAGTTAAGTTGCTCATCATAATAAACATATATAGCCTCAAGTTTGGCCACATGAAACGCATCTGACAACGTTTCTCAATACTGGAACTAAATCAATGGTAGATACCTCTACACTAACATCCGCCACTAAGGTCCAACTGACAAAGCAATGCCTACCAGCCGTCCGCTGGTCCTGGGTACCACTGTTCTGTTGGAGCATACTCTGATGCTCTCTTCTATGCAATTTGTGCCATTTTTCGACATAGTCCATATCACATTAGTCTAGACAATCTGACCCATGACAACCAGTCAGCAATCGAGTATCATAATCCGAATTCGTTTTATCAAGTCAAGAGAGAGCCTCTAAGGCTTCCGATTTCCAATAATCACAAAACGGTGTCGATGCACACGATATACAACCACTGCATAGGCGGATTAACGAGAATTTCAAGTCTCCTACACATATATAACACATGAATCACAATGCCTGATCCCGTACTCCACTGTACATATACATAACGCACATCAAGCGTCCATTCATACCACGACGACCATTCAGAAATTTCACTATGCCATCAACGACTCAGTTATTATAGTCGATCCAACAAGAGAATACCACCATACCACTGGATATCATCAGTTTACATTACCTTGTCCTTTTTGGATCATATTCCCTGCCAAGTTAATAGAATAGCAGTACCGTTTTCTTAAATCATCAGAAAGATCGATTCTTAATTCATCTGCAGCTGTTCGCGCCGCTCAATAATTTTATTGACTTCCCATATATTATGAACTGTTCTCAAAACCTAGAATATACCATTATCAACTTTCCATAACACATCGTGTATACCATATCACACTAAGACAACATGAAAATTCATATCCCTTTCCTCCGCCTCAGCATTGGCGCACTCAACTAGTCAAGGACTTTCGTGATCCCATATAGAAGAAACTCGTTACACATTCCACGCTTCGCATATCGATAGGAATATACTCATCTCGGGTTACACGACTGCCAACACTCAAAAGCTTTATTGCACAATATCTGCAAGACTCCTTACTTCAACCACATACCAAGAATTAGTCGTATTCTTTATCATACCGCTTCGGTTTATTAACAAGTTGTTCCATTTACCCAGTTTCCTTTCCGATTCATCTTTGATTTAATATTAGCCACTACTGTAGCACCATAACACATGAACTCATTCCACACGAGACTCGTACATAAGACCACACGGTCTGAGACATATAGGCCACTGAATACTCTCTCAATATTTCCAGAAGGATCACATCCTACAATACTTTATTTTGAAGAACCTCTTGCGATTTGAATTCGTTATCATTACCTTCCAATACGGATTACATAGAATCCCTTCATTCACATAATATAACACAAGTACCGATCTCTTCTAACAAAACCACCATCTTTAGCCACATGCACAAATTTGAGACACCTGACTGTTACAAGTAAAATCTTGAACACCGTAAACAATTCTCGGGCGTCGGTCATCCTTATTCAGCTGTAATTCAACTGTCTTATTGAACAGAACCACTCGTGCCTTATTAGAACTCTGACACTGCAGATCATGATTACATACGGATACTATTAGCTATCACTCTTTTCTATACACCAAGCATTCCTTACCAACCTCAGTTCAAAATACCCTAGTATTTCTTCACATCTACGAAGCACCATAACCTTTACCAGAATTTCCCAACATACTTAGAGACAGAATCAACATAGCACACAATAGTGCAATCGGTTAATCAATAGCAACCTCCCCAACTTAGCTCGAAGCCATTCATCAAAGCACTTTCAACCACTCATATCGGTATTACTCAAGTGATGCCGAAATGTTAGTATGATATTAAACTCAAGTCATTTACAAGCTTCGGCGGAGATTCGAATCATCAGAAATATTAACTCTTTTGCAATTCTTGCATTCATTCACACACAACAGTTACGCCCCTCTTTAGGTGACAAAATCTTTTCTAAGTCCCGAATTTTCCAAAAATTTCGGCAGAGTTTCCTTTGTAAATTGGCCTATCCACCTGCCAGAAAATCACCAAACCATCCTAGCTATACTTCCACAACTCAACAAGATATCACAATGTATTTCAACAACATTAAATCTCAATACTACACGAATTATATCATCACAATTTATACTTGAACCTGCGATGTATCCGCTCAAATAACAACATATATCGAATATCATTCAATTACACATCAGAATCAACCCACCTATTTTTCCTCAATCTAGTATTTAAGTACAACACCTTCTACCAGGATATACATAGCATAATCATTTTAGTCTTCCCGAGTTTAAACTTGTTCCACTACAAATAAGGCATTTTACCTTCCAATTACGAGATATGATAATTATTTCTCACGCCCATAGCTAGGGCTACATATCAAATCACAATAAGAACTGAATACCTTACAGCTCTCCCATTATCAAACCTTCCATAATACTCTACAGATCGGCACAAGGCCTCAAACATGGCTACTAGCCCAAGTACATAGATATAAGCCCAGTCTTAGTCACTTTACACAGTAATTTATCAATTGGGAAGGATCAAGTCCAAATCCCCAATCACAATACCACCACGCTCGTCACATGACGCGTATTCCATCTCAGCACATCACTTTATAGTGCAAATACGGGGTTTCAAACCCTCAATACATTATCTATTGCCACCACTCACAAAATCAGCACCTCAATGCTCAAGTCATAAACAAGGTCCAGCCTCAAGTCATCCCTACTGGCCAACATGAGCTCACCGAGATTATATCTCGCCCCTCGTTCGAGGAAATCATAAGCCATAAGGCAATTACATTACTGAGCGCTCGATGCGTACACGGACGTACGGAAGGAATTTCAAAATTATATCTCAAGCTGAATCAAATACGCACGATAAGAATTCCAAGAAATGTGAAGTGTTTCCTAAAGGTTCGCAGCCTCTCGAGGATAAGTACAGGCGTCCCCATACCGATCCACAAGACCCTACTAACCGGCTCAAGACTCATGAGGCCTAGTAAACCTGGCTCTGATACCAACTTGTCACGACCCCAAATCCGGTCGTGATGGCGCCCAACACATTGCTAAGCCAGCCTGACCAATCAATATTAACAACGGAGCTAGAAGCTCTCTTTAACCCATTTAAGCATTTCAAAATATGAAACAATAGCGATACCAATAACGAAAACGGGAAAACCAGGTCCCATAATACATCAACTCCCATAGACCAAGGGTCAAGAGTCATGAGCCTCTACTGAACATGAGTGTATAAGGGTTTACAAAATACCAAGAGCGGAAAGAAATGTCAATACAAAATCCAAAGACAGTAGGAAGGGATGTCGGGTCCTGCGGACTCTGCAGCTACCTCGAATATCCACAACGTCGCCTCGCACAGCTACTGGATCACTGCTGAGAGGTACCTAGATCTGCACACAAGGTGCAGGGAGTAAAATGAGTACTGCCAGACTCAGTGGTAATAAACAAGGGTAAGACAGCATGCAGATAAGAAATCCGCAATAAAGCACTATGTAAGGCTATAATCACCTACCCTGTCATAGAATCAATATTCTCTCGTACCTGTACCAACAATTACCAATAAATAGCATAACAACTAGCGGATGTAGCTAAATGCAATGCAATGCATGATATGACCGCTACGGCGTGTAGCCCGACTCCAATTTTGGGTACCCGTGCTCACTCTGGGGGTTCAGACTCCGGAGGGGCTCCTACAGCCCAAGCACATCTCATAGAGATATCCCTGCGGCGTGCAGTCCGATCCAACATATATCTCGCCGCGGCGTGCAGCCCGATCCACTACTAGTCAGCTAATATGCAGATACAGCCTCACAGGCTCAAAAGTAGTTTTTGAAAACTCTTTTATCATTTTTCAGTTGGAAAACAGTAATGTCAAGTTCCAGAGATTGGAATTGGCATAATAACAAAATAGCTGCGGACTAGTAGTAAACTAGCATGTCTATATGATAAGACAATGATAACGATCCTCGCGGGATCCAATAACCGGCTCACGGCCCACATGTATAATCAACCGCCCAAGAAGGGGGTTCCTCGGCTCAAGAGTGGCCATTATCACAATATATATATACATATATGCAACCATCCGAGAAGGAGGTTCGACGGCTCTAGAATAGCCAATAATACAATATCAACAGGTTGGACTAATATGTAGTCTCCAGTTCATGATCGACCCCGCACTCTCAAGAGTGTGCGTGTCTCGCCGCTATACAGCGTCACAAAGTGGTATACCGGGGTTTCGAACCCGCTGGTCATCACCCACATCTATTACTCACCTCTATACGGCGCGACGACTACTCCGCAATGCGCTTGCCACGAGAATCAAGTTCCGCACGCGTAGAATCTGATCAAATACAGTAAAAATACAACAATTTAGGCCAATGGGACGACACCCAATCAATACAACTCAATTTACATCAAAATTCCCAAAGTTGTCAAAACCCGAGCCCCGGCCCACATTCCGAAAATTTACGAAATTCACATTTCTGGAACCCTCGTCTCAATACGAGTCTAAGCATATCAATTTTACCAAAATCGGACTCCATTTGCCCACTCAAATCCTTGTTTTTCTTCAATTTAGGCTTAGGGCTCAAACCCACAATTAATCTTCCATTTACAGGGAATTAACCAAGGATTTCATGTTAAAATGATGTAATTAAGCCACAAAACTTACCTCCAACGAATACCCGATGATTTACCAGCAATTCCCGTGAGTTTCTCTCTCTAGAACTCAAAAATGGAGGTTTCATGAATGAAACCCGTAGCCCCTCTGTTCTGTGATTAAATTCTCTGCCAGACGAATTAACCCTACGCGATCGCAGCCTTTGGCACGCGATCGCGATGCACAAATTCTGGGCGGCCTAATTTTCCTCTACGCGATCGCGTGATCCTGGACGCGATCGCAGTGAACAATTCAGTGACCCTACGCGATCGCAAACGAGTTAACGCGATCGCAGTGAACAAACTCGGCCGGCTCCCAGATTAACCTACGCGATCGCGACACACGACACGCGATCGCACTGCTTCCGACCAAATACCCTACGCGATCGCATAAAACCTCACGCGATCGCAATGCTCCAACCTTCAGACTTACGCGATCGCAGAGCTCACTTCGCGATCGCGATGCACAACCCGTCGACCTTACGCGATCGCATCACACCTCCCGCGATCGCGATGAACAAAAATTCTCTGCAATTATTGCAGTAGAACAGCAGTGCCTTTTGGCACAAATTGGTCCGTTTGGACCCCCGAATTCATCCCGAGGCCCCCGGGACCCCAACGAAAACCACCAACATACTCCAAAACACGATACGAACTTGTTCCAATCATAAAAACACCACCCTAAACATCAAAATCACCAATTACACACGGATTCAAGCCTAAATTTCTTAAAACTTTCCGAATTACACATTCGATCAAAACCCGACCAAACGATGTCCGAATGACCTGAAATTTTGCAGACATATCCAAAATCACATAACGAAGCTACAGAAATTGTCGGAATTCTATTCCGACCCCCGGATCAAAATATCACCTACCATCCGGATTTCGCCAAAATTCAACCTTAGCCAATTCAAGCCTATTTCTACACCGGGCCTCCAAATTCAATTCCGATCGCTCCCCTAAGTCACAAATCACCTCCCGGAACTATCCGAATCATCAGAATCCGATTCCGAGCCCTCTAACCAAATAGTCAACTCCGGATTGACTTTCCTTATTCGAGTTTCCTTCACAAAGGCTATATGCCTCATTTTCAATCCAATTCACTCCTAACTCACCCGATAGACTTTAATATTGATAATAAAGCATAAAACATACAATTTCAACATAACGGGGTGGTAATTCCCGTAACGACGGGCCGGGTCGTTACATTCTCCCCAACTTAAACAAACGCTCGTCCTCGAGCGTACCGGAGTGGTACTAGAAGCAACTCAATAGCTGAATGCCTACAATAACAGTTACCAATCTAGCATCCAGATGGCTCCGTATGAGGCGTTGTATGGTAGGCGATGTCGATCACCAGTCGGATGGTTTGAACCGGGAGAGGCTCGGTTGTTGGGTACAGACTTAGTTCAGGAGGCCTTGGATAAGGTCAAGACTATTCAAGAGAGATTGCGTTCAGCTCAGTCCAGGCAGAAGACTTATGCGGACAGTAAGGTTCGAGATGTAGATTTCATGGTTGGTGAACGAGTATTGCTTCGGGTGTCGCCTATGAAGGGCGTGATGAGGTTTGGGAAGAAGGGCAAGCTCAGGCCCTAGGTATATTGGTCCATTTGAGATTCTAGACAGAGTGGGAGGGGTGGCTTACAGATTAGCTTTGCCGCCTAGCTTATCAGCCGTGCATCCGGTTTTTCACGTATCTATGCTTCGGAGATACCACGGCGATCCCACACATGTGTTAGACTTCAGTATTGTCCAATTGGACAATGATCTATCTTACGAGGAGGAGCCGGTGGCTATTCTAGACTGGCAGGTTCGACAGTTGAGGTCGAAGAGTTATCCTTCTGTGCGCGTTCAGTGGAGAGGTCAGCCTCCTGAGGCATCGACCTGGGAGTCCGAGTCTGATATGCGGAGCCGCTACCCACACTTGTTTCCTGACTCAGGTACTTCTTTATTTTGTCCGTTCGAGGATGAACGGTTGTTTTAGAGGTGGAGATTGTGACGACCCAAAGGGTCATCACTTATTTAATTAATCATTTCGAGCTTCGAAGGCCTTGAAAACCTCATTCTATGTTGCCTCGATTTACGTGCACGATCCGAGCATGTAGCCGGAATGATTTTGTGATAGAAAATATGAATTCTATGAGAAATTTGGATAAAAATAATATTAATATTGATATGGTTGACTTCGGTCAACATTTTTGGTAAACGGATCCGGACCCGAGATTGGATGGTCCCGAGAGGTCCGTAGAAAAATATGGGACTTGGACATGCGTCCGGAGTCGAATTCTGAGGCCTAGAGCCCAAGTTATGAATTTTTCTATGAAATTGTTTTTGATGTAATTGTTAAAGGAAATAAATTAATTGACCTTGGTATCGGGCTCGGATTTTGGTTCCGACGCCCGGTACAAGTCTTAAATATTATATATGTGATTTCTGTAAAGTTTGGTGACATTCGGATGTCGTTTGAGATGTTTTGGACCTTGAGTTCCAAGTTAAGAAGTTTTGAAAATCAAAAGTATGAAAATCATGAGTTTGAGGCTTGATTTGATTAAAACGAAGTGATATTGGCGATGTGATCGCACGAACAAGTTCATAATGTGTTTTTGAGGTTATGTACATGTTTGGTTTGGAGCCCGGGGGCTCGGGTAAAGATTTGATAGGCCGTTGGATGAAATTCTGAATTTTTGAACTGCTGGTTTTTCACCCAGCTGTTGGCTTCGCAATTGCGAAGAATTTCTCGCAATTGCGAAGGGGACGGTGTAAGGCAAGGCTCGCAAATGCGAACCTTTATCGCAAATGCGAAGCCCCCTTTGACCTAGCCTTGTTCGCAAATGCGAACAATTGTTCGCATTTGCGAAGGTCCCCAGTGCCTGCTTATGTTCGCAAATGCGAACAAAAGTTCGCAAATGCGAACAAAAGTTCGCAAATGCGAACATTCCCCATACTGCCTTGGTTTGCAAATGTGAACTATTGTTCGCAAATGCGAACACTGCCTTATACAGCATGTGTTCGCAAATGCGAACACTAGTTCGCAAATGCGATCATCCCTTTGTCTGCCAGTGTTCGCAAATGCGAACAAATGTTCGCAAATGCGAACTTCCCAGCCTTTGCTTATTTTTCAAACTCCAGAAATTGGTCGGGGTTCGCAATTGCGAACCCATGTTCGCAAATGCAAACACAGAGACCTGAAAAACACGAATTTCAGTCATTTCTTCACTTTTTACAAAACCAAAACACCCATTTGCGATTCTTCAAGGATTTCTTCTTCACCAAAACGATTGTAAGTCACTTTTTACTTAATTCTTTCAATTCCTAACATCATTAAACATGTTTTTCATAAGAAATCAAAGATTTTCATTGTAGAATTCTTGTTTTTGTTAGAAAATAGGGTTTTTCATAAATTGGGGAATTGGACCTCGAATTAAGGTCCGATTTTGAAACAAATCATATACATGAACTCGTGGGGGATGGGTAACCGGATTTTGGTCCTAACCCCGAGTTCCGACCATGTGGGCCCGGGGTTGAAATTCACTATTCCGGGCAGAATGTTGTAAAAGTTGTATTTGGTCTTAAGAATTAGTTTGTTGAGTAGAATTGATGATATTAAATCAATTGTGTATAGATACGGTTGGATTGGAGCCAAAGTTGAAAGAAAAAGACATTTCCACGGATTGAATTGTTCATAAGCATTCGAGGTAAGTGTTTGTTCTATCCTAGCTTGAGGGAATAGGATTATGTGTTATGTGTTATGTGATCGAGTGCGGTGTATGGGCTGTGGTGACGAGCATCCATACAATGGCGTCTAGTATGACCGTGAGTCGTTGGAAAATGATTATTTTGAGATATATTACAGATGAATTGTTATTGTTCTCCCTTGTTGGGACTTGTTGTGAAGATAATTATTGATTGCCCTTGATGGGACGGTTTATGAATTACTGTTTCTTTCTTTGCCCTTAACCGTGATTGTTATTTGGGTGAGGAAGAGTGATAATGCACGAAGGGTGATGCCGTGCCATGTTTATTTATTTATGCACGAAGGTTAATGCCGTGCCATGTTTATTTATTGATTCTGCATGAAGGATCATGCCGTGCCCTGTTATTAAACCATGTATGAAGGATCATGCCGTACTATGGATGTGAGGATGAGAGTAAAAGCACGAAGGGTGATGCCGTGTACTTTATTTGTTTATTTGGTGAGGATGAGAGTAAAAGCACGAAGGGTGATGCCGTGCAACTCCTTGCTATTTCTTGAATTTATATTACTTGTGTTTACATTATACTTTGTTTTTCCTTGTGAAATTATTAACCGTGGTTAATTGTTGAATTCTTTAAGATATTCCTTATTGTGTTAATACTTGATTATTTCTTGTTATTTTGTGGTACACATATATATATTGAATTGCACCGGGTTTATGTGAGTGTCTGGTCCTAGGCTTGTCACTACTTCGCCGGGATAGGCCAGGCACTTACGAGCACATGGGGTCGGTTGTGCTGATGCTACACTTCTGTGCGTTTTTGCACAGGTCCAGGTTACGATCAGGAGCAGCAGCAGCAGTAAATCGATTGCGTGGGAGTTGATCATATTTGAGACCGAGGTAGCTTGCGGACGTCCGCAAGCCCGGCGTCTCTCTCTTTATTTATGTTATTAGCTGTAGTCTCTTTGTTCCGAGACAAACAGAATTGTGTTATATTTCTTTCGGACTTTTATGTGTAGTATTCCATAGTAGTTTGTGAGTTGGTGACTCCACGTCTTGGGTAGAGGATTTCAGTATGATTTTCACTTTGTAATTAGTTATTTCCATTTCGATAAAGTATTCCGCATTTATTTAATTAAAATTGTGTTAAAAATAGGATAGTATGAATACAGGTGGCTTGCCTAGCTACCACGAGTAGGCGCCATCACGATCCCGATATTGGGGGAAAAATCCGGGTCGTGACACCTGAGGATTAACACTATGTTATTGCTGACTTGGCTATGCAATGGCATAAGACACAGAGTTGGACAGTAGCACACAACAAACCTGTAACATTTTCTAAGGATAAAACCATCACGAACAACTACAAAAACACTACCGATCCCTCGGGGCTCCTCACCAAATACATACACTAACTCGACAATATCCTATAAACTTAACCATGAGATTAAATCGACAAAATAACATCTTAAACGAGGAGTCAAACATCTAAATCATGACGTTTTCAAATCAAACTTCATAAACATTCATTTTAGACATTCATTTTAGATATCTAGGTCCGAAATACGTCAAACGGCGTCCAGTTTCAACAAAATTTCACAAGAAGCTCTTAACCAACAAATACGACATGTATCGGGTGCCGAAACTAAAATACGTACCCGATGCCAATGCTTTCTAATCCATTTTCATTTCAAATTCTCATTTAAATTTTAGAAAAACAATTTCTTTTAAAAATTTATTTCTCAAGCTTGGGACCTCGGATTTCAATTCCAGGCATACACCCGACTCCCATATTTTTCAACAAACCCTCCTGGACCATCAATTCACAGGTCCAAGTACATTTACCCAAAATATTGACTAAAGTCAACTTTAACCATATTTACATCAATATTCATCATTTTTTACATAAAATTCATATTTAAACTTTCTGGTTACACGCCCGAGCTGCACACGCAAATCATCACGACTAAAAGTGAGCTATTCAATGCCTCAAAAGCGTAGAAAGGAGACGAAATAGGTGATCACCCCTTGGGTAATCACAATACTACAAAAAAAGGACAATCTCCTTTCTCCAGTACCAGGTTAGGTTATTGAAATTTACCTCATTCTGTCTGGATCAAGTACCGAGTGAAACAAATGAATTACAAAAGCATTTTCATTGCTTGACACGTCTATCATATATGCGATATTGGCTAGGGCATTTGCTTCGACATTTTCATATCTTGGTATCTGCGTGACTTTCAAAGTTTGAAATTGTCTAAGCATGTCCCATACCTTTTCTAAGTATTATTGCATTTGTGCTTCCCTAGTCGTATAAGTCTCCACCATTTGGTTAACCACGAGGTGCAAATCACTTTTGATAACAATTTGATTAATTCTAATTTCTCGTTCTAGTTCAAAACCTGTAATAATAGCTTCACACTCTGCCTCATTGTTAGTTACGGAATGGCATTTTATATCTTAACAAATGGTTTCACCCGTAGGTGGAAAAAAAAATTCCTTAACATGCTCCCTTATCATTAGATGAGCCATCAGTAACTAAGGTCCAAATTCCTAGATTAGACCCGTTGAATACCTGTAATTTTTTTCCCTTCTAATTGCATTCCCTGGCTAAAATCAGCTAAATATCCGCTAATACCTGAGATTTTATTGTGGTTCTGGGATGGTATGTGATATAATATTCACTTAGCTCTATATCCCATTTAGCTAACCTTCCAGATAACTCATGCTTGCGTAGTATATTGCATAAGGGATAAGCAGTTACTACGATACTGGGATGACACTGAAAACAAGGACTTAGCTTTCTAGATGCTATGATTAATGAAAGTGAATTTTTTTATAATTTAGTATATTGTGTCTCTGCATCGAATAAAGATTTGCTGACATAATAAATCAGATATTGTTTACCTTGATCTTTACGAACTAACACAGTATTTACCGTTACTTCGGAGACAACAAAGTAGATGAGCAATCTTTATCCAACTTTTTGTTTGGCGAGCAAGGGCAGATTTGATAAGTATGTTTTCAAATTATTGAGTTCCTATTGACACTCGTCAGTCCATTTGAATTGATCTTGCTTTTTAAGAGCTGAAAAAGAATATAAAGCACTTTTCTGATGATTTGGAAATAAATCTCCCCAAAGCTGCGATTCTTACTGTCAACCTCTGCACTTCTTTTTTACTTGTAAGTACGTTAGTGATTTCTTCAATGGCTTTAATCATCACTGGATTCACCTCAATACCTCAGTTAGAAACAAGAAAACCTAAAAACTTACCTGATGCAACACCGAATGCACATTCCTAGGCTTTAGTTTCTTATTACATTTTTGCAAGATCTGAAATGTATCTAATAAGTGCGATATATGATCCCCTGATTGTTGAGTTTTAATGAGCATATCAAATATATAGACCTCCATAATTTTTTCCTAGTGTTCATGGAACATCTTGGTCACTTGTCTTTGATACGTTGCTCCAGCGTTTTTTGGACCATAAGGAATTGCTTGATAATAGTAATCCCCCTATCTATTTTAAATAAAGTTTTTTCGTTATCTATTGGATCCATATTGATCTGGTTGTACCCTGAATGCACATTTAAAAAGCTTAACAACTCATGTCCTATAGTAGCATCAATTATTTAATCTATATTTGGTAATGGAAAGGAATCTTTAGGACAAGCTTTGTTAAGGTCTATTTAATATACACAAACTCGCCATTTACCGTTCTTTTTTGGTACCACAACAGTATTGGCTAACCAATTAGGATACTTTACCTCGCGGAAAGACCCAATCTTTAGTAATTTTTGGACCTCATGTTGAATCACCTGATTTTTAAAGGTTCCTTGATTTCTCTTATTTTGTTTGATAGGTGGATAAGACGGGACATCATTTAGCTTGTGAGTCATTCCTCCGGTGGTATACATGTCATATCAAAATGGGAACAAGAAAAATAATCCACGTTAGCTTTAAAAAATTCAATCAACTAACCTTTCATGTCTTGACTGAGATTGGCCCCTATGTCGATTTTCCTTTTAGGCCGTTGTGTAAATAATATTACAGCCTCCAACTCTTCAATCGCTGATGATATTTTTATTCTCCTCTATCTCTTTAATGGAATAGGGCCTTAAGTCCACATATGTTAGCCCTAGTTCAGTTAAGGTTTGCATTGTGGTATCATCAACAAGATTCTCTAATTGCAATTTTTCTTTGTTTCTCGTACTTGAATATGCTATGGAGTTGATGCTCCTGGATGTTTGTCGATCTACACGGATTTGACATATTCGCCACGGTGATGGAAATTTAAACTCGATGTAAGGTCGATTGAACAACATCCATCTCATGGATCCATGGCCTCCCAAGAATTATGTTGTAAGCCATTTCTATCTCTACCACTTGAAACTTCGTATCTTTGACAACTCCGTATGCGAATATAGTAAGTATAACCTCCCATTTCGTCACGACGCTAGAATTGTCGAATCCGGACAAGGTATGTACTTTTGGTACTAATTTATCTTTAGCTTGCATTTCACGTAGTACTCTTAGCAGAATAATGATCACGGAAATACCTAGATCAATCAAAACTCCTTTTGCATTATCTTTATGTGAAGTTAATACGCCATCCGCATCTATATTATCAAACGTGATATTTTCATCCTCTAAAACATGTCGCACGCACCCGATTATTGTGGGCTATTATGACTTAGGAAACTTTAATGGTTGTTGTATATGTTACACCGTTGATTTCTTCACCTCCTCTTATATGGTTGCTTACCTTTCTCACTGAATAACTCAGTGAGATATCCTTGCTTCAACATATGATCAACTTCTCCCTGTAGAAACCTACAATCTACCATTTTGTGATCATGATCGTTGTGAAATTTCAATTAGTGTTCAAGAAATCGCCTGTTTGGATTTGATCTCATTTCTTTTAAGCATCGCACCCTATCACCCATGCTTCTTAAAACAACTATGAGATCAAAAGTGCTTACATTAAAATTATAATCGCCAAATCGTGCCTTCAAGTTTCTATCATCGTCATGTAATTCTTGTGTGTTACGATCATTTCCAAACATCGATGATGAGCCCGATTCTTTATTTCTAGACCAATGATCATACCTTGAATGATCATTATTTGTCCGTGAATCATTTCTCGTTGGGCCCATATATGGTTCATATCTACTTTTACCAGACCTTTTTTCTATTTCCCCCCTCCTCGAGCTTACCCTTTCATCTTTCTGAGACTGTAAGACAATATCTTCTCCCCAATACCTAGCTTCGTACTATACTTGTTGTATAAGTAATTCCATGTTGTTGCAGGGAATTCATGAAGACTTTCCTTGAGTCACCTCATGGCTTCTAAGCTTTTCTCATTCAAACTATTAGTGAAAGTCATAGCTTCCCAATTGTCCAGTACACGTGGTAACATCATTCTTTCGCTCTGGAACCTATCCACGAACTCTCGGAGCACCTTGGAGTCCCCTTGTTTGATTTTCAAAATATCCTCCATTCTCTTTTTGTCTTTTTGAGCTACCGAATGTGTTTTGATAAATGAATCTACAAGCTTAGCAAAAGAATTTATGGATGTTTTGTGTAAAAGAGAATACCATGTTACTACTCCTTTAGTGAGTGTTTCACCGAATGATTTGACCAACACTGATTAGATTTATTGTTTGGTCAATTGTTACCTTTTACACCTGTTGTGAATGAAGTCACGTGGTCTCGTAGATCAGTAGTTCCATCGTATCTTTGAATATCAGGTATTATTTGGAACTGGGAGAAGAGCAGCACTTGGCCTCTGTGGTTGTTGTGAATATTTGTCCATATCTATCCCTTTTTATAGGCAGTACTACAGGTATTTGCTCTATGCAGTCGCATTGCTCCTTGAGCTATTTCTAAAAAGTTAATACAATATTTTGTAAATTAGAATTGACTAAGTTACCTGGTTCTCGATTCTCGTCCAAGAAACAATCGTAGTCAATATAACCTGGTCTAATAAGTCCAAGATCGATCCCACAGGAAATTAACCTACCAATCACAACTTTCACAACCCAAGAATACTTCCGACACAAGTTCCCAAAATTTCAAGTATATATTTGTATGGATTTTTGAACTAGCTACTACCTTTGCAAGAAGTAAAAAGGCTTAAAAGAAAGAATTGAATGTTGGGTAAAATAATATGGAGAAATCCTAAGGTATTGATTTCCCCTATTGATGGAGTTCCTTATCGTTATGCTCATACAAATTGTCAATATATTCAATCAATCATGAATGCTATTTGTATCGTAACCCTCTCCCGAGCAATTACAATAATTTACTAGTGCACTCTCCCGAGCTACCCTAGCTAGCGTTAATTGGAATAGTTCACTTAAGATTGCACCCAAGACTTCGTTATTCCTAACCCCGCCTTTACGCCTAAAGTTATCGATTCCTCCAATAACCTAGGTGTGATGTTGTTCAACAATATACCTAAATATGCATTCTTTTCCAAGTTATGCACACTAAATAGGCACCACTAATTGGGAGCTCTACCAATTAACTACAATAAGAACGAAGTTGAACAAATAGAAATCTAGCTAACAATTTGTAATCACATAAACGATAAGTTCATCACTCAATAGGTTCCATCAAAACCTTAGAAAAGGATTTATCTACTCATGCTCAAAAAAACAAGAATAATAATTGAATTCATAAATAAATACTTGATATAAAATAAAGGAATGAGTTGAGAGCGTTCTCTCGTACTAATTGTCTTGGAAAAGTAGTGAAAAATAGACAACTTGCCTCTATTGGGCGAACTAGGGGTTTATATAGAGGTTTTAGGGCTTAAAAACTGAATTTGTACAAAACTAGGACTAATATTTGCGGCTCCTTCAGCGGTTCTTCCACGGTCGCGGACGAACCGCGGACAGAACAGTTCTCTGAATCTTCAAAAATCTTCTGCAGGCCTATTTTTCCGCGGTTCCACCGCGGTCGTGGAGAAACCGCGGTTTTTCACCCCGTTCCATTCGGAAGTTGGAAAAACTCAAAACATGAAAATTGTAGCCCGTTGAGTTGGATTTCCAAACATATATTATGGAGACAAAATGGAGTTCTGAGCGAAACGTTATATCCAATTTACTATACGGTGCGCAATATGCCTCATCCCTTCTTCGCTTGTACTACACTATCAAATTTGACCCCTGAACTCGATCCCGGCTGAATTCCTTTGGCTTTTACTCAGACTTCAAAGCTCCAAACCACTTAAATTCATTCCATAACATCCATATAGCTCGGAATCACACCTTCCCGGCTATTTTCAACATAAGTTCTTGACTTGTACCACACTTTGGCCTTTTTCACCATCTTTTAACTCCAAAACTTGCTCTTTTAGTCTTCATTAGCTCAAGTGTACCTATAACACACTAAGAACACTAATAAATGTATTTTGTCATCATAATCAATATCAAAACGATAATAAAGTGTGATTATTTAGGGCATAAATATAGTCAAATTCACCTATTATCAATACCCCACACTTAAACCTTTTCTCGTCCTCGAGCAACCTTAATAACACCTTAGGCAAATTTTATTTATGTCTCCCCCAAATTATGTCACAAAAGCTAATTTTCATCATTAACCTAAGATATGCACAATCTTTACCTAACCGTAAACTTTCATACCAACACATTATAACTTACTCTACTTATTACCAAAACACTTGTGAATTTACCTTCTTCCTCTTGAGTTACAGGCCCTCACATAATTTATTGAGAGAAGCTCCCACACATAAGCACTTTAGAACATGGAAATTATAAATATCTGAAAATTCACTCACTCTCAACAAAGAACATTTATATGCCTACAGACACACCATAGGCTTTCCCCTAGTGTAATACTCCACTAATCGAGTTATTCAATCATAGATCAAGAGGTCTTTAAGGGTTGTAATGTTGGCTACGGGATGGGTAGGATACTTTTGGTTATAGTGGCTAACCTCCCTAAGCACTTTTCTTTTCTTTTTCAAAATTTTCCTTTTGTTTTCTTCCTTATGTCTCCCCTAAACATTCCTTCACCTTTATTTACTTTGAATCCCCACTTTTCTTTTGTTGGTGTAACTGACCTTACTAATTTTCATTGATATAGCTCTTTTTCTCAGAATACCTCTTTGCTTTGCAACTCATGTACATTATTTTGGTCAGTTCACTATTTTCTATCATTCATTCTTGATTTTCCCTCTTTCAATATCCCTTCACCCCACACTTAGACTTTTTCATATTCAATCCAATACAAGTGCTTCTAGGAGGTAAAGTAGAACAATATAATAATTTGATGAACATTCAAGGGTTATCAAAGAATAGGCTTTAAGTTCAAAAGTGTGACGACCCAAAGGGTCATCACTTATTTAATTAATCATTTCGAGCTTCTGAGGCCTTGAAAACCTCATTCTATGTTGCCTCGATTTATGTGCACGATCCGAGCATGTAGCCGGAAAGATTTTGTGATAGAAAATATGAATTCTATGAGAAATTTGGATAAAAATGATATTAATATTGATATGGTTGACTTCGGTCAACATTTTTGGTAAACGGATCCGGACCCGAGATTGGATGGTCCCGAGAGGTCCGTAGGAAAATATGGGACTTGGACATGTGTCCGGAGTCGAATTATGAGGCCTAGAGCCCAAGTTATGAATTTTTCTATGAAATTGTTTTTGATGTAATTGTTAAAGGAAATAAATTAATTGACCTTGGTATCGGGCTCGTATTTTGGTTCCGACGCCCGGTACAAGTCTTAAATATTATATATGTGATTTCTGTAAAGTTTGGTGACATTCGGATGTCGTTTGAGATGTTTTGGACCTTGAGTTCCAAGTTAAGAAGTTTTGAAAATCAAAAGTATGAAAATCATGAGTTTGAGGCTTGATTTGATTAAAACGAAGTGATATTGGTGATGTGATCGCACGAACAAGTTCATAATGTGTTTTTGAGGTTATGTACATGTTTGGTTTGGAGCCCGGGGGCTCGGGTAAAGATTTGATAGGCCGTTGGATGAAATTCTGAATTTTTGAACTGCTGGTTTTTCACCCAGCTGTTGGCTTCGCAATTGCGAAGAATTTCTCGCAATTGCAAAGGGGACAGTGTAAGGCAAGGCCCGCAAATGCGAACCATTATCGCAAATGCGAAGCCCCCTTTGACCCAGCCTTGTTCGCAAATGCGAACAATTGTTCGCATTTGCGAAGGTCCCCGGTGCTGCCTATGTTCGCAAATGCGAACAATAGTTCGCAAATGCGAACATTTCCCATACTGCCTTGGTTCGCAAATGCGAACCATTGTTCGCAAATGCGAACACTGCCTTATACAACATGTGTTCGCAAATGCGAACATTAGTTCGCAAATGCGAACATTCCCCATACTGCCTTGGTTCGCAAATGCGAACAAATGTTCGCAAATGCGAACTTCCCAGCCTTAGCTTATTTTTCAAACTCCAGAAATTGGTCGGAGTTCGCAATTGCGAACCCATGTTCGCAAATGCGAACACAGAGACCTGTAAAACACGATTTTCAGTCATTTCTTCACTTTTTACAAAACAAAAACACCCATTTGCGATTCTTCACGGATTTCTTCTTCATCAAAACGATTGTAAGTCACTTTTTACTTAATTCTTTCAATTTCTAACATCATTAAACATGTTTTTCATTAAAAATCAATGATTTTCATGGTAGAATTCTTGTTTTTATTAGAAAATAGGGTTTTTCATAAATTGGGGAATTGGACCTCGAATTGAGGTCCGATTTTGAAACAAATCATATACATGAACTCGTGGGGGATGGGTAACCGGATTTTGGTCCTAACCCCGAGTTCCGACCATGTGGGCCCGGGGTTGAAATTCACTATTCCGGGCAGAAATGTTGTAAAAGTTGTATTTGGTCTTAAGAATTAGTTTGTTGAGTAGTATTGATGATATTAAATCAATTATGTATAGATACGATTGGATTGGAGCCAAAGTTGAAAGAAAAAGACATTTCCACGGATTGAATTGTTCATAAACACTCGAGGTAAGTGTTTGTTCTATCCTAGCTTGAGGGAATAGGATTATGTGTTATGTGTTATGTGATCGAGTGCGGTGTATGGGCTGTGGTGACGAGCATCCATACACCGGCGTCTAGTATGACCGTGAGTCGTTGAAAAATGATTATTTTGAGATATATTACAGATAAATTGTTATTGTTTTCCCTTGTTGGGACTTGTTGTGAAGATAATTATTGGTTGCCCTTGATGGGACGGTTTATGAATTACTGTTTCTTTCTTTGCCCTTAACTGTGATTGTTATTTGGGTAAGGAAGAGTGATAATGCACGAAGGGTGATGCCGTGCCATGTTTATTTATTTATGCACGAAGGTTAATGCCGTGCCATGTTTATTTATTGATTATGCACGAAGGATCATGCCGTGCCCTGGTTATTGAACCATGTACGAAGGATCATGCCGTACTATGGATGTGAGGATGAGAGTAAAAGCACGAAGGGTGATGCCGTGTACTTTATTTATTTATTTGGTGAGGATGAGAGTAAAAGCACGAAGGGTGATGCCGTGCAATTGCTTGCTATTTCTTAAATTGATATTACTTGTGTTTACATTATACTTTGTTTTTCCTTGTGAATTTATTAACTGTGATTAATTGTTGAATTCTTAGAGATATTCTTTATTGTGTTAATACTTGGTTATTTCTTGTTATTTTGTGGTATACACATATATATATTGAATTGCACAGGTTTATGTGGGTGTCTGGTCCTAGGCTTGTCACTACTTCGCCGGGATAGCCAGGCACTTACCAGCACATGGGGTCGGTTGTGCTGATATTACACTTCTGTGCGTTTTTGCACAGGTCCAGGTTACGATCAGGAGCAGCAACAGCAGTAAATAGATTGCATGGGAGTTGATCATATTTGAGACCGAGGTAGCTTGCAGACGTCCGCAGGCCCGGCGTCTCTCTCTTTATTTATGTTATTAGCTGGAGTCTCTTTGTTCCGAGACAAACAAATTATGTTATATTTCCTTCAGACTTTTATGTGTAGTATTCCATAGTAGTTCGTGAGTTGGTGACTCCACGTCTTGGGTAGAGGATTTCAGTATGATTTTCACTTTGTAATTAGTTATTTCTATCTGATAAAGTATTCCGCATTTATTTAATTAAAAATTGTGTTAAAATCAGGATAGTAAGAATACAGTGGCTTGCCTAGCTACCACGAGTAGGCGCCATCACGATCCCGATGTTGGGAAAAAAATCCGGGTCGTGACAAGTTGGTATCAAAGCTCTAGGTTACATAGGTCTCACCACTCACGAACAAGCTTAGTAGAGTTTGAGAGGTAGGTACGGAGACGTCCGTACTTGTCCTCCAGAGTCTATTGAGTTAGGAAAGAGTCTCTCATTTGTTCTTTCTTGTCGTGCGACTTGTTCCTCAATTACTGATTGGATTTCTATTCTGTCCTTTCGCAGATGGTGAGGACACGCGCTTCTTCGTCCGCCGACCAGCAGCCCGAGCCCCAGGCAGCTCCTGTGAGGGGCAGGGGCCAAGGCCGTATAAGAGGTCGTGGTAGGGGTAGAGCTCAGCCCCAGGCAGCTACCTCAGAGGTGGAGCCTCATATTGAGATTGACGAGGAGGTTCCGGTTCCAGCAGCTTCAGTGGGCCCAGCTCAGGTCCCAGGAGAGGCTTTATTTACCCCGGATCTCCGGGATGCCTTGGTCAAAATAGCGGGATTCATGGACAGCATTGCCAGAGCGGGTCTATTATCAGTTGCCCCAGCCACTTCTCAGGCCGGAGGAGGGGCCCAGACTCCTATTGCTCGTACTCCGGAGCCAGTAGCTCCTCAGCCTCAGGCACCAGTGGTTCAGCCAGCTGTGGCCACTCAGTCAGGTACCACGGCTCATGCCGGAGATGGAGCGGTTATGACTTCTGATTCTTTTTGGAGACTTGATCGGTTCTCCAAGCTGTTTACCACTACATTCAGCGGTGCCACATCAGAGGATCCTCGGGACTTCTTATTCGGTTGCCATGAGATTCTCAAGACTATGGGGATCGTGGAGACAAACGGAGTTGACTTCTGTACATTCAGGCTTGCAGGATCCGCCAAGACTTGGTGGAGAGATTATTGCTTGACTCGACCAGCAGGGTCCCCGGCTTTATCATGGGATCAGTTTGCGGAGCTATTTCTGGAGAAGTTTCTCCTTGCTACTCAGCGGGATGTACTTCGGATGCAGTTTGAGCGCCTCCATCAGGGCACTATGACAGTTACACAGTATGAGACGAGATTTATCGACTTGGCTCGTCATGCAGTGGTGATACTTCCCACGGAGCGGGAGAGGGTCCGCGGATTTATAGATGGGCTTAATCAGCCGATTAGACTCCAGATGGCTATGGGCGTGGGGAGTGACATATCATTTCAGGAGGCAGCCAATGCAGCACGCAGAGTTGAGATGGCTCTTGCTAGGGGAGGAGGTTATTCTTCAGATAAGAGGCCTCGTCATTCAGGCAGGTTTGGTGGTTCTTCCTCTGGTGGCAGAGAATCCTTTGATAGAGGCCAATCCTCCGGGCCTTTTCATTCCACCCTTCAGGCTTCACAGGGTGGACCAGGTGATCGCGGTTTTCGTGGGCATTATTCAGATCAGCCTCCTATTAATGCTCAGCCTCTTCAGAGTGTTCGTGGAGGCCATTCAGGTCGTCAGGGCCAGCAGCCCTATCAGTCTAAGAGTTGCTACGGTTGTGGTGACCCAGGTCATTTTATCAGGAATTGCCCTATAGCAGCGGGCAACTCTCGGCAGCGAGGTCCTCGTCCTATGATTCAGGCCCCAGCTGACCCTCAGCCTGCCCAGCCAGCCAGAGGCGGGGGTAGAGATTATAGAGGTGGAGGTCGAGACCGTAGAGGTGGAGACCGTCCGGCGAGAGGTAGAGGTCAGCCAGTTGATGGTCGTCCTAGAGACGCAGCTCAGAGGGGAGGTGCAGATCCCCGATTCTATGCTTTACCAGCTAGGCCAGAGGCGGAGGCATCAGATGCCGTGATTACAAGTACCATTCTTGTTTGTGGCAGAGGTGCTTCAGTGTTATTTAACCCTAGGTCTACATATTCATATGTGTCTTCCTACTTCACACCGTATTTGGTCGTGCCTAGCTATACTCTTGATATTCCAGTGTATGTGTCTACGCCAGTGGGTGACTCTATTGTAGTCGATCGGGTGCATCGTTCGTGCGTAGTTATATTTGGGGGTCTTGAGACCCGTATTGATCTGTTGCTCTTGGATATGGTAGATTTTGATGTCATATTGGGGATGGACTGGTTGTCCCCATACCATGCTATTCTTGATTGCCATGCTAAGACGGTGACCTTAGCCTTGCCCGAATCACCCCGACTAGAGTGGAAAGGTACCTCAAACCACTCCGTTCGCACTGTTATTTCCTATGTTAAGGCTCGACGTATGGTCGAGAAGGGGTGTCTAGCTTATCTGGCTTATGTTCGTGATTCCAGCGCAGAAGTTCCTTCCATTGAGTCGGTCCCTATTGCACGGGAGTTTCCTGAGGTTTTTCCTTCAGACCTGTCGGGCATGCCACCCGACAGGGATATTGATTTCTGTATTGATCTGGCACCGGGCACTCGACCCATCTCTATTCCACCCTATCGTATGGCCCCGCCGGAGCTAAAAGAGCTTGAAAGATCAGTTGCAGGACCTTCTTGAGAAGGGCTTTATCAGGCCCAGTGTTTCCCCATGGGGAGCACCTGTATTATTTGTAATGAAGAAGGATGGCTCGATGCGGATGTGTATTGATTACCGGCAGTTAAACAAGGTGACTATCAAAAATAAATATCCACCGCCGAGGATTGATGATTTGTTTGACCAGCTCCAGGGAGCGAGGGTATTCTCTAAGATAGACTTGAGGTCAGGCTACCATCAGTTGAAGATCAGGGCGGCTGACATTCCTAAGACAGCCTTTCGCTCTAGATATGGGCATTATGAGTTCTTGGTCATGTCCTTCGGGTTGACCAATGCCCCAGCAGCATTCATGGAGTTGATGAATCGGGTATTCGGGCCTTACTTAGATCTGTTCGTGATAGTCTTCATAGATGACATCCTGGTGTACTCCCGCAGCCAGGAAGAGCACGAGCAGCACCTCAGAGTGGTTCTTCAGACTCTGAAAGATAACCGACTATATGCCAAATTTTCTAAATGTGAGTTCTGGCTGAGTTCGGTAGCATTTCTGGGTCACATTGTATCAGTGGAAGGTATTCAGGTAGACCCAAAGAAGATTGAGGCAGTCCAGAATTGGCCTCGACCAGCTTCAGTGATTGAGATCCGGAGTTTCTTGGGATTAGTAGGTTACTACCGTCGATTTGTAGAGGGGTTTTCTTCTATTGCGGCCCCGATGACCAGGTTGACCCAGAAGGGTGCCCAGTTCCAGTGGTTAGATGAGTGTGAGGCGAGCTTTCAGAAGCTCAAGACAGCCTTGACTACGGCACCAGTGTTGATACTACCTACAGGTACAGGGCCTTATACAGTTTATTGTGACGCATCTCGTACGGGGCTTGGAGCGATATTGATGCAGGATGGTAAGGTTATCGCTTATGCTTCGAGGCAGTTAAAAATACATGAGAAGAATTTATCCTGTTCATGATCTTGAGTTAGCAGCAGTGGTTCATGCCTTAAAGATCTGGAGGCATTATCTATATGGTGTGACATGTGAGGTGTACACCGATCACAAAAGCCTACGGTACTTGTTCAAACAGAAGGAGTTGAATCTACGACAGCGGAGATGGTTAGAGTTGCTAAAAGACTATGATGTTACTATATTATATCACCCGGGTAAGGCCAATGTGGTGGCCGATGCATTGAGTAGAAAGTATGCCAGCATGGGTAGTCTTGCATATATTCCGGTCAATCAGAGACCATTAGCTCTAGATGTCCAGGCCTTAGCCAACCGGTTCGTGAGATTAGACATTTCTGAGCCTAGCAGGGTGTTAGCCTGCACGGTCGCTCGTTCTTCATTATTAGAGCGTATCCGTGAGAGGCAATTTGATGATCCTCATTTACGTGAGTTGAGAGATACGGTACAGCGGGGAGGTGCCACACAGGTAAACCTAGATGATGATGGGGTATTGAAATTGCAGGGTCGAGTTTGTGTGCCCAATGTTGAAGGGATTCGAGAGTTGATCTTAGCAGAGTCTCACAGTTCGCGGTATTCTATTCACCCAGGCGCTGCGAAGGTGTACCAGGACTTACGGAAACACTATTAGTGGCGCAGAATGAAGAAAGATATCGTTGCGTATGTCGCTCGGTGTCTAAATTGTCGGCAGGTGAAATATGAGCACCAGAGACCTGGTGGTGTATTCCAGAGGATTGAAATTCCCGAGTGGAAATGGGAGCGGATCACTATGGACTTCGTTACTGGACTTCCTTTGACTCGGAGGAAATTTGATTCTATTTGGGTCATTGTTGATAGGCTGACCAAATCAGCACACTTTATTCCAGTATCTGTCTCCTACTCGTCGGAGAGGTTAGCGGAGGTTTACATTAGGGAGATTGTTCGTCTCCATGGAGTGCCGGTATCTATTATCTCTGATCGGGGTACGCAGTTTACCTCGCGGTTCTGGAGAGCGGTCCAGCGAGAGTTAGGCACCCAGGTCCAGTTGAGTACAGCATTTCATCCTCAGACGGATGGCCAGTCAGAGAGGACTATTCAGATTCTTGAGGACATGCTTCGAGCCTGTGTTATTGATTTCGGAGGCTCGTGGGACCAGTTTCTACCATTAGCAGAGTTCGCCTACAATAACAGTTACCAATCTAGCATCCAGATGGCTCCGTATGAGGTGTTGTATGGTAGGCGATGTCGATCGCCGGTCGGATGGTTTGAACCGGGAGAGGCTCGGTTGTTGGGTACAGACTTAGTTCAGGAGGCCTTGGATAAGGTCAAGACTATTCAGAGAGAGATTGCGTTCAGCTCAGTCCAGGCAGAAGACTTATGCGGATCGTAAGGTTCGAGATGTAGATTTCATGGTTGGTGAACGAGTATTGCTCCGAGTGTCGCCTATGAAGGGCGTGATGAGGTTTGGGAAGAAGGGCAAGCTCGGCCCTAGGTATATTGGCCCATTTGAGATTTTAGACAGAGTGGGAGGGGTGGCTTACAGATTAGCTTTGCCGCCTAGCTTATCATCCGTGCATCCAGTTTTTCACGTATCTATGCTTCGGAGATACCACGGCGATCCCACTCATGTGTTAGACTTCAGTACTGTCCAATTGGACAATGATCTATCTTACGAGGAGGAGCCGGTGGCTATTCTAGGCCGGCAGGTTCGACAGCTGAGGTCGAAGAGTTATCCTTCTGTGCGTGTTCAGTGGAGAGGTCAGCCTCCTGAGGCATCGACCTGGGAGTCCGAGTCTGATATGCGGAGCCGTTACCCACACTTGTTTCCTGACTCGGTACTTCTTTCTTTTGTCCGTTCGAGGACGAACGGTTGTTTTAGAGGTGGAGATTGTGACGACCCAAAGGGTCATCACTTATTTTATTAATAATTTCGAGCTTCCGAGGCCTTGAAAACCTCATTCTATGTTGCCTCGATTTACGTGCACGATCCGAGCATGTAGCCGGAAAGATTTTGTGATAGAAAATATGAATTCTATGAGAAATTTGGATAAAAATGATATTAATATTGATATGGTTGACTTCGGTCAACATTTTTGGTAAACGGATCCGGACTCGAGATTGGATGGTCCCGAGAGGTCCGTAGGAAAATATGGGACTTGGACATGTGTCCGGAGTCGAATTCTGAGGCCTAGAGCCCAAGTTATGAATTTTTTTGTGAAATTGTTTTTGATGTAATTATTAAAGGAAATAAATTAATTGACCTTGGTATCGGGCTCGTATTTTGGTTCCGACGCCCGGTCCAAGTCTTAAATATTATATATGTGATTTCTGTAAAGTTTGGTGACATTCGGATGTCGTTTGAGATGTTTTGGACCTTGAGTTCCAAGTTAAGAAGTTTTGAAAATCAAAAGTATGAAAATCATGAGTTTGAGGCTTGATTTGATTAAAACGAAGTGATATTGGCGATGTGATCGCACGAACAAGTTCATAATGTGCTTTTGAGGTTATGTACATGTTTGGTTTGGAGCCCGGGGGGCTCGGGTAAAATGCGAACTTCCCAGCCTTAGCTTATTTTTCAAACTCCGGAAATTGGTCGGGGTTCGCAATTGCGAACCCATGTTCGCAAATGCGAACACAGAGACCTGTAAAACACGATTTTCAGTCATTTCTTCACTTTTTACAAAACAAAAACACCCATTTGCGATTCTTCACGGATTTCTTCTTCATCAAAACGATTGTAAGTCACTTTTTACTTAATTCTTTCAATTCCTAACAACATTAAACATGTTTTTCATTAAAAATCAATGATTTTCATGGTAGAATTCTTGTTTTTATTAGAAAATAGGGTTTTTCATAAATTGGGGAATTGGACCTCGAATTGAGGTCCGATTTTGAAACAAATCATATACATGAACTCGTGGGGGGATGGGTAACCGGATTTTGGTCCTAACCCCGAGTTCCGACCATGTGGGCCCGGGGTTGAAATTCACTATTCCGAGCAGAATGTTGTAAAAGTTGTATTTGGTCTTAAGAATTAGTTTGTTGAGTAGTATTGATGATATTAAATCAATTATGTATAGATACGATTGGATTGGAGCCAAAGTTGAAAGAAAAAGACATTTCCACGGATTGAATTGTTCATAAACACTCGAGGTAAGTGTTTGTTCTATCCTAGCTTGAGGGAATAGGATTATGTGTTATGTGTTATGTGATCGAGTGCGGTGTATGGGTCGTGGTGACGAGCATCCATACACTGGCGTCTAGTATGACCGTGAGTCGTTGAAAAATGATTATTTTGAGATATATTACAGATGAATTGTTATTGTTTTCCCTTGTTGGGACTTGTTGTGAAGATAATTATTGGTTGCCCTTGATGGGACGGTTTATGAATTACTGTTTCTTTCTTTGCCCTTAACTGTGATTGTTATTTGGGTGAGGAAGAGTGATAATGCACGAAGGGTGATGACGTGCCATGTTTATTTATTTATGCACGAAGGTTAATGTCGTGCCATGTTTATTTATTGATTATGCACGAAGGATCATGCCGTGCCCTGGTTATTGAACCATGTACGAAGGATCATGCCGTACTATGGATGTGAGGATGAGAGTAAAAGCACGAAGGGTGATGCCGTGTACTTTATTTGTTTATTTGGTGAGGATGAGAGTAAAAGCACGAAGGGTGATGCCGTGTAATTGCTTGCTATTTCTTGAAGTGATATTATTCGTGTTTACATTGTACTTTGTTTTCCTTGTGAAATTATTAACTGTGGTTAATTGTTGAATTCTTTGAGATATTCTTTATTGTGTTAATACTTGGTTATTTCTTGTTATTTTGTGGTATACACATATATATATATTGAATTGCACAGGTTTATGTGGGTGTCTGGTCCTTGGCTTGTCACTACTTCGCCGGGATAGGCCAGGCACTTACCAGCACATGGGGTCGGTTGTGCTGATATTACACTTCGTGCATTTTTGCACAGGTCCAGGTTACGATCAGGAGCAGCAGCCGCAGTAAATCGATTGCGTAGGAGCTAATCATATTTGAGACCGAGGTAGCTTGCAGACGTCCGCAGGCCCAGCGTCTCTTTTTTTATTTATGTTATTAGCTGTAGTCTCTTTGTTCCGAGACAAACAGAATTATGTTATATTTCTTTTAGACTTTTATGTGTAGTATTCCATAGTAGTTCGTGAGTTGGTGACTCCACGTCTTGGGTAGAGGATTTTAGTATGATTTTCACTTTGTAATTAGTTATTTCTATCTGATAAAGTATTCCGCATTTATTTAATTAAAAATTGTGTTAAAATCAGGATAGTATGAATACAGTGGCTTGCCTAGCTACCACGAGTAGGCGCCATCACGATCCCGATGTTGGGAAAAAAATCCGGGTCGTGACAAGGGGTCAACTAAGATATTATGTACGGGTGAATTCATGTCTATTGGTATATGGGGTTACACAAAGAAATGCCTCTATCCTTTCTACAACCAAACAACTTCTATTTCGCTTTGTAAACACACAGGGCAAGTTCTAGGCATCACGTAAAGCATGCAATGTAAGTAAAACCTCATACACACATAGCATGAAACTCATTTGGAATCCGGTTTATCTACAAAGTCCTATCGAAGTTCAAGCAAGCATTATTGTGCAAATTTAAGGCATATTTAGATTCTACAGTCAAACTTAGAAAATACATTCTCAAGCTTAATTAAGCTTTGCTAATGTGCATACTTGGGGTTACATGCTACCCTTTTTCCTCTAATCCTAAGAAAAGAAAAATCTACCTAACCCGATTCAAATAAAAACTCTTGGAAAAGAACCGTGGTCAAAAGAAAAAACCAAGGGGGAGATGATACACTACCTATGAAAAGAAAATAAAAGAAAGAAAAATTCATACATGGACTACTTCCCTCAAGAGTACTTGTCCTACATAGTCACTCATAAGGAAGAGTCCTCTACTCATATTTTTGTATTTTTTTCAAATTTTCTGATTTTTTGTGTTTTTATTCCGACTTAGACCCTTAAGAAACCCGTCGCCAAGTATCCATCATCGGGCCAAGCCAGCTAATATAATTTACAGCTACATCTACTATATACAATATACAATAAAAGATAAGTCTCCCACCCCACACTTAAAATCATGCCATGTCCTCATGGCATAATCGGGTTCAGCCTTCATATTCGGGTTCAGCCTATCCTTCATATTCGGGTTCAGCCTTCTTTTGCGTTTCCTAGAAGGTTTGTGCCCCTCTTCCCAGAGAATCTTGTGCATGCAGTATGCAAGGCTGGTCCCCTTTATGTCTGCCATGGTCCAACCATTGGTAGCTTTACATTGCTTGAGTACCTGTAATAGCTTTTGAGCCTGCACATCTTGCAAACCAGATGAAGTAATAATAGGTAAAGCGAAGTTAGGATGTAGAAATTCATACCTGAGATGAGATGGTAGTGATTTAAGCTCAAGCTTTGGTGGCTCTTCTATGGATGGCTTTGCAGGCGGGGTCTCTCTTTTCTCTAAGTGTAGAGGCTCGAATTCAAGCTCTCTCTCCCAAAATCCCTTGCATTCCACAGATAGTACCCATTCAGCTAAACTTTCACCATTTACCTCTTCCATGTTCATCAGGCATGCTTGAAGTGGATCTTCAATGGTCAACTCTGCATCATCTGTCTCCACTATCACATCAACCGTATCAATAAGAGAGCAATTCGCAAACTCGCTAGGGCGCCTCATGGACTTTTGCACATTGAATATGATCTCCTCATCATTCAACCTCATCTTGAGTTCCCCAGTTTCACAATCAATTAGAGCTCTCCAAGTGGCTAGGAATGGTCTTCCTAGGATTATAGGAATTTCCTCGTCCACCTTGCAATCAAGAATAACAAAATCGGCGAGAAACACGAAATTCCTTTCCTGGATAAGCACATCATCTAAAATACCAAATGGATGCTTAACCGTCCTGTCAGCAAGCTGTAATAACATAGAGGTAGGCCTAGCACTCCCAATGCCTAGCCTCTTATAAATTACTAAGGGCATGAGATTAATGCTTGCCCCCAAATCACACAATGCCTTTCTAAAGGCATAATTCCCTATAGTGCATGGGATGGTGAAACTACCTGAATCAGATAGCTTCTCAGCTATGGGTCTGGAGACCGCTGCACAACAAGTCCGGGTAAGGGTTATGGTGGCCAAGTCTTGGAAATCAAATTTCCGCGACATCAAATCTTTCATCATCTTCGCATACCCAGACATTTCTTTTAAAGCCTCAATTAAGGGAATGTTTACCTAGATTTGCTTGAGCATCTCAAAGAACTTTTTGTATTGCTCTTCTTTCTGGTGTTTGGCCAACCTTTGGGGGAATGGTGGTGGAGGCCTCTTCTTCCCAATGACTTGGGAATTTTCCTTCTCTATCACTTTCTCTTCAACCTGTTCAGCTACTTTCTTCGTTCCCTGCTGCACCTCTTTATTTTCAGCAACTGGCTGGACTGTAACTTCTCCCAACCCTGTGGACTCATCCAGTTCAATGGGTACTGGAGTGAGTGTCTTAGCCTGTGTGTTGCTTTTCTCTTCTTCTTTCTCAGCATCAAGATCTCTACCACTTCTCAAAGTCACTGCCATCAACTGCTTTGGGACTTGGTCTTTTGGGTTTGTTTGTGTATCTGCGGGCAATGTCCCTTGAGGACGATTGTTAAGTGACATGACAATCTGGCCCATCTGCACTTCCATATTTTTTATCGCTGCGTCATGTGCATCTATTCTTTCACTAATGCAAGATGTGCATAAACCAGCATTGGTAGTGTCTACAATATGAACTTGCTGCTTAACCCCTGATTCTTCCACCTTCTTTGCCAGGATGCTCATTTGTGTCAATAAAGTTGCCACGTTCTCCTCTAGAGTGTTGGATGGATTAAGAGGTACAGAGTGTACCATTGGAGTGATAGGAGCATTCCTGGTTGTCCACCCAGAATTTTGAGCCATTTTGTCAAGAAACTTTTGGCCCTCTCTCCAAGTCTTGCTCAGAAAAGCCCCGCTTGCTAAAGCATCTACAATATTCTTCATGCTGTCTGAGAGCCCTATGTAGAATCTTTGACCCAACATCTGCTCAGGAATCCCATGGTGAGGACACATAACAAGCATACCCTTGAATCTGCCCCAAGTTTCATGTAATGTCTCCATTGGTTTCTGCTTGAAGCTCACAATCTCATCAATTTGTTCAGTTGTCTTGTTAGGTGGATGAAACTTGTTGTGGAATTTCTTGACTAACTCATCCCAAGTTGAAATAGAGTTTATGGGGAGTAAGTTTAGCCATATCTGTGCAGCCCCTGTAACTGAGAACGGAAAGAGCAATAGTCTGATGGCTTTCGGAGTCACATTCGGTTGCCTCTATGTCTTGCATATTGAGAGAAAGTTCTTCAGGTGCTGTTGTGGATCTTCAACCTGAGACCCAGAGAATAATCCCTTGTTTTACAACAAATGTAGCATGTTGTTGGTAATCTGGAAAGACTCAGCTTGAATTGCTGGCACAACAATGGCAGTTGCCAAATTATCCGTTGTGGGTTGGACCCAGTCAAACAGTGCAGCTTCTTGTGCCTCCTGCACCTCTTGCATATTTAACCCGGCTTGCTGCTTTTGTTCGTTTACGTCACCCATGTCGAAGTCTAGTATGATTGGTTGTTGAGATTGTTGAATTTGTTTGATAGCTTTGTTACATGCCCGGAAAATTTGCTCGGGGTCTGAGAGTCCTTGAATTAGTTATCCAGTCCTTGCAGATTTTCTAGGCATGCACCTGAGTACCCAAATCAACAACCGTCAAAATATTCAATGTAAAGTGTAGAAAGAACCTGACTACACAAGAATCTTGAAGTTCTGTCAATGGCAATTGATAATTCCGTTAATTCCCCTGCAACGGCGCCAAAATTGATTCTCGTCCAAGTAACGGTCCTAGTCAATATAACCTGGTCTAATAAGTCCAAGATCGATCCCAAAGGGAATTAACCTACGAATCACAACTTTCACAAACCAAGAATACTTCCGACTCAAGTTCCCAAAATTTCAAGTATATATTTGTATGGATTTTTGAAATAGCTACTACCTTTGCAAAAATTAAAAAGGTTTAAAAGAAAGAATTGAATGTTGGGTAAAATAATATGGAAAAATACTAAGGTATTGATTTCCCCTAATGATGGAATTCCTTATCGTTATGCTCATACAAATTGTCAATATATTCTATCAATCATGAATGCTATTTGTATCGTAACCTTCTCCCGAGCAATTACAATAATTTACTAGTGCACTCTCCCGAGCTACCCTAGCTAGCGTTAATTTGAATAGCTCACTTAAGATTGCACCCAAGACTTTGTTATTCCTAACCTCGTCTTTACACCTAAAGTTATAGATTCCTCCAATAACCTAGGTGTGGTGTTTTTCAACAATATACCTTAATATGCACTCTTTTCCAAGTTATGCACACTAAATAGGCACCGCTAATTGGGAGCTCTAACAACTAACTACAATAAGAACGAAGTTGAACAAATAGAAATCTAGCTAAGAATTTATAATCACATAAACGATAAGTTCATCACTCAATAGGTTCCATCAAAACCTTAGAAAAGTATTTAGCTACTCATGCTCAAACAAACAAGAATAATAATTGAATTCATAAATAAATACTTGATATAAAATAAAGGAATGAGTTGAGAGAGTTCTCTCTTACTAATTGTCTTGCAAAAGTAGTGAAAAATAGACACTTGCCTCTATTGGGCGAACTAGGGGTTTATATAGAGGTTTTAGGGCTTAAAAACTGAATTTGTACAAAACTAGGACTAATATTTGCGGCTCCTTCCGCGGTTCTTTCGCGGTCGTGGATGAACCGCGGACAGAACAGTTCTCTGAATCTTCAAAAATCTTTTGCAGGCTTGTTTTTCCGCGGTTCCACCGCGGTCGCGGAGAAACCGCGGTTTGTCACCCTGTTCTGTTGGGAATTTGGAAAAACTCAAAATATGCAAGTAGTAGCCCTTTGAGTTATCTTTCCAACCATATTTATGGAGCCAAAATAGAGTTCTGAGCTAAATGTTATGTCCAATTTACTAGACAGTGCGATATATGTCTCATCCCTTCTTTGCTTGTACTACACTATCAAATTTGACCCCCGAACTCGATCCCGGCTTAATTCCTTGAGCTTTTACTCAGATTTCAAAGCTCTAAAGCACTTAAATTCATTCCATAACATCCATATAGCTTGGAATCACACATTCCCGGCTATTTTCAACATAAGTTCTTGACTTGTACCACACTTTGGCCTTTTTCACCATCTTTTAACTCCAAAACTTGCTCTTTTAGTCTTCATTAGCTCAAGTTTACCTACACTAAGAACACTAATAAAAGTATTTTTTTTATCATGAACAATATCAAAACAACAATAAAGCGTGATTATTTATGGCATAAATATAGTCAAATTCACTTATTATGATTCTCCATCTCATGACTCTTTGGGGATTCCACCGCTGCCTGAATTAGCAAGCCCGAAACGAGGGTTTTCCAAAATGTTGTTATTTGGAATTGGTGTTGATGGGTGCAATAGGTAACCGACTGGCAAAGGCTTAAAGAGTTTTATTGACCTATTGAACGATCGGGTTTTGCAATGCTTCATTGGTAGCTTCATCGTTGTCAAGTTGAGCATTTGCATTTGAGTGTGATCCACCATGATGCCTTATCGAGACCGCAGAGGGAAACTTTGTGGAGAAATGATAGGAGTGCACTCATCTTGTGGGTCCCCTTTGAGTTGATAGTTTCCTTGGTTTCCTTGGGTGTTATCGGTAATATTTAACATGATTGTTGATGTAACAAACAAATGTGTTAGGTTTAGGATGAATAAATTATCAGATTCCCAGTAATGGAACCAATTCATTTAATCAAAAAATAGAATTTCAATCAAAGCTTTATTTTAGAAGAACTCGGGTTGCCGATAATAAAAAATGAACAAAAGAAGTTGATTTTTATAACAATACGATAGATATAAGAAAATAAAGTAAATCAGTATATTCAGTTGTTACTTCGTGTCCTTGCAAATGCCTAGTATTCTCTTTTTTATTGCTATCTTTATGATATATATTTTGCCTTTGTCGTAATAAGGTCATTATAGACAATTAAAGGCAATAAATGCTACGTTACATAATCATTAGAATTTATTACATATTTTCTAATGTTATTAGTATTTAATGCTTATTAAATACTATATATGTACTCTTTTATGCTGTCAGATTCATTCTTCTTAACTTTTAAATTTAAATAACTATGGGCATCAAGTCTTTTGAATACATGCTCGCGCCTCTGCGTGTACATCTGCGCGTACCTATTGCAACTCGTGCCTCCTTGCTTACCATCATTCTTTGACCAGCCTTCGTGTCAAGACATGTCATCTATCAATCACTTCAAGATGTAAACTCAATTTTCCCAATACAAAGATACTCACACAAAATCTTTCATAAACCTAAAGTATTAGTGTTGGCACAACGTGCTTAAGCTTAGTTTTTTTATTACTATTCTCTTCGTGGCAGTTACTAGTGAGTGTATATATATATATATATATATATATATATATCTGCATTGTGCTTCTATTTTATGTATTTCTAATAACAAATACGTATATGGGTGACTTTTCGCACATATTTCATACGTATCTATGTATTAAAATGCATGCATATGCTTCATTATATGATGTTTAAGTGAGATTTTCATACTATGATGGTGATTCTTTGATTTAAGATATTTATGGTGGAAACATATTTCAGTTAATATGCCTTGGATTGCAAAGAAAGATGTTGTAGCTATATCGGATGTTGATCATGTTCTCTCGGGACTAAAGAGGAAAATACTTCCACAAGTTAATATTTGTAGTAGATCTTGTACTATTATAATGATTATTCGGTCTGTTGCATTTGTCGATACAATACCTTTTGGCTTGAACATGTGTGTGTGGTGCAGTAGCATCCAAATTGAGAGTGAACTCTACTATAAATTACTATTATGTATTAGTATGTCGTCATGTGATTTTAGTATTTCTTTTGGTTTTCTTATTTCCTAGTCTTTTATTGTGATGACCCGGCCCGTTGTTATGTGATTTACCACGCCGTTTCCCCTATATTGTGTTTCTTTATGTTTCAATATCGGTATTGGAGTTGATAGGGTGGAATTGAATTGGTTTGAGTTTGAAATGAGGCACTTAGCCTATTAGAAGAAAGCTTGTTTTAGAAAGATCAACTGGAAGTTGAGTATGTGGTTAGAGGGCTCATATGTGAATTTCGGTGGTTCCGTTAGCTTCGGGTATGAATTGTGACTTAGGAGTGCGGTTGGAATCGAATTTAGTGGTCCGGTGTAGAATTAGGCTTGAATTGGCGAAGTTTGAATTTTTGGCGAATTCCAGTTGATAGGTAAGATTTTGATTCGAGGGTAGAAATGAAATATCGAGAGTTGCAGTAGCTTCGTTAGGTCATTTTGGGTATGTGTGCAAATGTTTAGGTCATTTAGACGTCATTTGGCCAGGTTTTTGATTGAATGCGCATTTCAGATGTTTTGATGAAAACTAGGCTTGAATCCGATGTGTTTTAATGGTTTTACTGTTGTTTTATGTGTTTTGAGGATTGGAGCAAGTTTGAATAAGGTTGTTGGATGTGTTGGTGTCTTTGGTTGAGGTCCGGGGACCTCGGGGTGATTTTAGATAATTAATCAGAAGTTGGAAGCATTTTTTGTAGTTAGATTTTTGTCCCTTCATGTATTTTATCATTTGCAGAAAAGGATCCGCTTAAGCTTTTCCGCATATGCGCTGGGTAAGATAGCAAAAGCGATCAAGAGTAGCCCATGGATTTTTTTTCATAAACAGACTGGTAAGCGCCTTTACGGCGCCGCGCAAACGTATTGTAGACCGCAGAAGCAGTCGAGGGGAAACCGCACAAACGGTGCTTTGGATCGCCGAAACGGTCCAGATGGTTTTAAGTCAGGCCACATAAGTGGTCAAATTGCCACATAAGCGGGACTGTAGGTGCAATCAGTGGACCATAGAAGCGAAAAATGAACCTATGTTATAGTGAACAGTGTTCACGAACATGGAAAAGAAGAAAACATTTTGGACATCAAGCAAAGCTGGTTTTTGGGCGATTTTGAAGAAGATTCGAAGGGGTTTCATTAGGTATGGATATTTGGACTTGGATTTTGTTATTATGGTGTAAAAATATGAATTAATCACGAAAATTCAAAGAATAAAAGGGTAAAAATGGTGGTTAGGGCTTGAAACCTTAGAGGGTTCAAATTGATGATTTGAGGGGTTAAATGGACTCTTATTCTTATGTATTTTATATGTACTGACTCATAGAGAGACAAGGATTTTGGTGATGTGAAATTTGTAATTTTTTAAGAAGTGGGCCATGGGCTTGGGTTTTACAAACTTCATTTTATGGGATTTCTTTGAGTTCTTTCAATTGGGTTATGTTCCATTAGCTTATTATAACGTATTCCTTGTGGTTTTGGTCAGATTCGGTGCATGAGGAGGTTGATTCAAGAGGGAAAGGCTTAGCATACAAATCTCGTGCCCGGTTTGAGGTGAGTAATAGATGTAGATGATGACCTGAGGGTTTGAAACCCCTGTATATCACATTGTGATGCTATATTGAGGCGAGACACATACTCTACGATGAGTGCGAGGTCGATCCTGAATGGGGATTATGTCTTAGTCCAACCGAATGATGTCCATGCTATGTTATTGGCTAGAAATTAGCTGGCAAACCTCCTACTTGGATGGTTATCAAAATATTTAGGTTGTATGATGGTTATTTGGATCCCGTAAGGATTATTATCACTGTTTCCATGATGTATAACATGATTTCACGATATCAGTCCTAAGTTAAATAGTGTCTCGAAATGGCTAGTAAAATTCTAAGGTTTTAAACACTTAATTAAGATTTCAAATAAATTGAAATAGAAAATGGTAAGTTTAATTGTGCCTGTGTGGCTTGCATGCATATAGCTGGACTGATAGTGGATCGGGTTGAACGCCGCAGTGAAAGTTACGATGATATTGCACTTGGGCTATAGGACCCCTCCGCAGTCTAAACCCCCACAGTGAGCACAGGTACCCAAATGGATCGGGTTGCGCACTGCAGTGGTCATGTGTATTGCATTGCATTCATACAACTATATCTACATGTGTTATCTGTCATTACTTGTTGTTATTCTGTTAAATGTGTAGGAGTATTGGTTATAGCTTTGCATTGTTATATTTCGGGATTCCTTACTATCAGTCATTATGTATGTCTATTACCACTGAGTTGGAAGTACTCACTTTACTCTCTATACCATGTGTGTAGATCCCTATACCGCGGGAGCTCAGCGTAGTTACCTTGCTGTTTTCAGAGTTGTCGAGGTAGTTTCCTGACGTCCGCATGAGCCGACTCCTCCCCTATCCCTTTATCATTTTTCCACAGTTTTAAATAATTGAATTACTAAAGTCTTATTACTCTGTATTTGGTAGAGGCTCTATATTCATGACCCCCATGTCTTTGGGTGTGTATTCAGTACTATCTTGATATGCGACTTATTTCTATCTTCAAATTAAAAACTATTAGCTTTATTATTGATAATGACATTCAAATGACTGGTTTTGAGCTTCGTGCTCGGGTTGAGAGTGCAAATGGTCATGCTTGACTAGTAATTGTGTTGGGCGCCATCACAACTGGGATTGGGGTCATGAAAAGTTGGTATCAGAGCCTAGGTTACTAGGCCTCATGTGTTATGAGCCTGTTAGTAGAGTTTTGCGGACCGGTAAAGAGACGTTTGTATTTATCCTCAAGAGGTTGCAAAACCTTTAGGAAACACTTCATATTCTTGAACTATTGTCGTACGGCTTTGTTGTTCCGAGAACTAAACCTCTGTATTCTATTCTCTCGCAGATGGTGAGAACACGTAGTACCGGACATGGCAGACAACCACTGCTTCCACCCTCTAGAGGCCGTAGACGTGGACGTGGTCGAGGCAGAGCAGCAGGGGGTTTCTTTTTACCCTCGTCGGTCGTAGTTTGTAAGCTGCTTCCGAATTTGAGGTCATGAACTTGCTTTTCTAACATACTGATTTTTGCTCTGTATTTGTTCTCTTTAGCCAACCAATCCCATCGCTCTTTTGATAGCTAGGAAAATTCTTTAATGTGAGGTCTCTTCATTGGTCTTCCATGCTCATAATCTCTTCTATAACATGCGAAGTAAACATGTGACACTTCACCTCTGGCTCGATCCCTTTCACAAGAGTCCATTTTCAAACATTGACACTCATTCCATATTTGTCGGACTTTTGCCTCAGGAAACTGCCCATCGAGACTAATCTGTATCACTTGAACGCCAAGGTCTCCATCTTTTTGCACTATTTGATATCTTCTGAGTTATCGTAATACTCTATACGCCGCATAAGGTTGGATAATTTTGAGCCCCATTAAAAGAAAGTGCGATCCTTTTATTGGCATGTATATGATTTCATTGATGGGTAGCCACCCGAATGCCCATTCTATCTGACTAGTAGTATAAGATCGGAAGTATGTGATCCAACCTTTAGGCCCCTCCAGCAACTAGACCCCTTTTATCCTCGTGTAGAATTCTGCTATGCAAGTCTTTTCTGATGATCCATAATTCAGAAGTTGAAGGCGATGGCATAAGTGCTCGATCATCCATATCTGTAATAGCAAATTGCCTCCCTTGAAGAAATCTTCTCTAACTTTACAAGATGTGAGAGCACAAAAGATAGCAGCCACTATCATTGGGGCCAAAGTACTATTTTCTTGTGTTATGGGGGTTCTGATGATTCCGGCAATACTGATGTTGATGTTCACGTCCTTCCTTGGAAATATTATCAAACCCAAGAAGGCTACCATGAAAGCAAAACGCATATGTTCCTCCCATTTAGCCCGGTTTGCTTCACTGTAGAGTTTGTTTGTTAGGTTGTTAAATCCTCCGACATGACCATATCTATGGTATATGAAATTCATAGTGCAAAACCCATGGACCAAATCTTCATTGTGAACACTTTGTGCTATTTTCAAGGAATCCAAGAATCTTTGAGCAGTGATGGCTCTTGGAGCAACCGGATATTTATCTTTCAGAGTGACCTCATTTTACCGATGTAATTAGCAATCTCTTGTCGGAGTAAGTTCAAAGTCCGAAAAATGGAGCGCATTGTGCGGGATCACAGCAGGTGACCAAGGCTCGAATAATGTCTCCCTAAGGTATGATATCAAGCAACCCGGTAAGACCTTTCAAATATTTCTTGACATCATCTTGTCCATCCTGACCCAAGACATTCCACTAGAGGCGTAACTCCAAAGGGATCTTATTCATTAACGAAAAAGGTTCATTTTTTATTGTGCTCATCCTGCACATTTATTTAAATGTAATTTAACCACATATTATTTGACCTAAAGACAAAAATGTTTTTAAAAGGAAATTTTTTTTCTTTTCAAAAAGTCCCTATTTGCGAATACAGCCTTTCAACACTTCCTTCGAAGATTTTAAGGCTATATTTGTTTTTTATGGAGAGTGCCTCAAAAGTGGCCATTTTTGCGCAAACAGTCTTCTAGCGTACTTTCGGGACATTCGGCTATTTTCAAAAATAGCATCACCTAGATTTATTAATATTTTTGGTTGTTTTTTTAAAGGGGTTGTTGGACCCGCCAAGGATTGCCTACGTATCTCACACGTGGTCAAACCAGCGTAATTCGGTCAAATTATTTTCAGAACAACTATTTTGATAAAATTGACTTATTTTCAACAATTTTTTATAATTTTCTCAAAATGTCGACAAAGTTTCGTTAGTATATAGACATCGATTCATTTCTAAAAATTTCTATTCTTCTTTTCTTTCCCTCAATTATTTAGCCGGTTAGCATAATGGCCCAAGATAAATAAATGTAGAGATAATACATAAATTACCCATCAAATTTGTCCGGAAAAATCATTTACACGTCTTAACTTTACGGGCGACCTATGTCCCCCCTATTCTTGTTTCGGATGAATTTAATACCACATTGTTAACACTCAATCAGTCTTGTGATGGGATGTGTACTACACGTGCGCCACGTGTCAAAATCTGATCAAAAAGGATTTTTTTCTATTTTTACAAAAAAAATTAGTTTTTACAAATTTATTTTTTCAGTTTTTACAAAATAAAATTCTTTAAAAAAAACTGAAAAAATAAAAATAATATTTTTCAAAAACGAAAAATATTTTAATGAAAATAATTTTTTCAGTTTTTAAAAAACAAAGATATTTTGTTAAAAATGTTTTTTTATGTTTACAAAAAAAATAGTTTTTTACAAATTTATTTTTTCAGTTTTTATAAAATAAAATTCTTATAAAAAACTGAAAAATAAAAATAATATTTTTCAAAAATGAAAATATTTTGTTGAAAATAATTTTTTCAGTTTTTACAAAAAACATAGTTTATACAAATTTGTTCCAGTTTTTACAAATAAAATTCTTTTAAAAAACTGAAAAAATAAAAATAATATTTTTCAAAAGCGAAAATATTTTTTTGAAAATAATTTTTTCAGTTTTTTAAAAAATAAAGATATTTTGTTAAAGATGATTTTATTCTGTTTTTACAAAAAAAATAGTTTTTACAAATTTGTTCCAGTTTTTACAAATAAAATTCTTTTAAAAAACTGAAAAAATAAAAATAATATTTTTCAAAAGCGAAAATATTTTGTTGAAAATAAATTTTTCAGTTTTTAAAAAATAAATATATTTTGTTAAAAAACGATTTTTTCCTTTTTTTTACAAACAAAATAGTTTTTACAAAAAAATACTTTAAAAAACTGAAAAAATGAAGAAAAAAACTTTTTCAAAAGCGAAAATAATTTTTTGTAAAATATTTTTTTCTGTTTTTAAAAAAAGAAAATATTTTATTAAAAACTGAAGAAAAAAATTCTATTTTTACAAAAAAAAAGAATGGTTTTTACAAATATATTTTTACGCAAAATATATTTTGATAAAAAAATGAATTTTGCAATTGTGAGAGGAAGAAGAAAAGGTGGAGAGAGAAAACAAATAGAGAAAAAAATAAAAAAAAGAAGAAGTAAATGAAAAATGGGCCTACACAGTAACAATATTTCCCTCTTTCACGTGAGATTGGGAGAGTGAAGCTACTCTCTTTGCCATGTCACCATTTAGGGTGGTCTTAAATTCACCCCAAACAAGAATAGGGGGGACATAGGTCGCCCGTAAAGTTAAGGCGTGTAAATGATTTTTCCGGACAAGTTTGATGGGTAATTTATGTATTATCTCATAAATGTAACATATAATCATGCTCGGTCGTTTAGATCTGGGTTACCTGTCATAGACGGACCCAACCCCTATGTTGAGTCCCTTTAGTCAGATATGATGCAAATAATTGTCCTAATTCTAGGCTCAATATCCTCATTTTGCATTGGTTTAAGACTGTGTATCTGAGCGGACAACTCGAGTCAAGGAGGGGGCTACGTACCGGGGACCCACGGGATCGTCCGGCTTAGTAACTTTTCCAGCTTCTATTTCTTATTTGGGTATTGACTTAACAGAAAGGGGAGTCTCAACCAATAAGCACATCCCCAAAGGTAAGCAGAGAAGGATTTTCGGCATAATTCTTATATACAATTCACGTAATATTAAAGCGGTAAACATATAGCACATTATTCAAAGCATATAATGAAATCAGATACAAACGAAATAACAATTTAACTGAGCTCGAATTCTTAAACCCTGAACCGAAGTTCTAGGTTTTTTGCTCGCGCAGCAGAGTCGCTAGAGCTGTCACACCTCCGTTTTCTACGAAATGTATTGTACACTATACCCGTGAGGGCATAGAACGAGTTTTTCCAATTTAAGGACAGTCGGAACGGGATTAGTTATTTATGTTTTCAGAGTCGCCACTTGAGCATATAATAGAGTCCCAAGTCACCGGTATAATACCGAACCGAAGAAAGTTTGACTCTATTACAATCCGCGAACTAGAAATCCGGATAAGGAATTTTGTTAACCCGGGAGAAGGTATTAGACACTCCCGAATTTAGTGGTTCTAGCACGGTTACTCAACTGTTGTTTTGATTTTATTAGATTTCAATTATATATTATGATCATGTGCAAGTATTCCGTCTTTTCAATTTTAACAATTTGCAAGGTCGTGAAAATACATCCATGACCATACCGTACCAGTACGCCTGTGGCTTTGAATATATTTTGACTTCGTTGAGAATAGGATTTGGGTCACATAAATGTGCACCCGTTTAAATAAATGTATATTAAAATTATACCTAGCGATATCTATTCTTGTTATTTTTGGGAAAGATCGTGAAATTGTCTAAACGATCCTTCCGGGTCTAGAACTTTTATAGTTATTATTTGGGGGCCCCATGGATTTTTATCTTGTAACGAGCCTCGTCCCATTTCACTTTTAAAGGTTAAGACTATTTGTGTACTATATTTTCTAAATCTGTTTTTTCCTCAATCGAAATGTTTATTAACAGTTTTTATATCACCATCTATTTAGATCCATGCCATTATACATTATTGGGCCTGGAATCTGGATTAACTTAGCAGGAGTGCACCAAGGTGCATTTGGCTACTGGAAGCCCAGCTAACATTTCTGTATCCGTTTCCACAGGCATAGATGCCATATCGACTGGATCTGGGCCTCTATTTACGACCAGGCCCAAATCACTACTAGGTCCAAGGCAGATTAACATTTTTAATAAACTAATAGAACCATAACCAGATATTATTAAATTTAGTATCAGAATTTAACTGGACATGCTAATAATGATTCATATTTGAATACTACTGTTTAGTCACATTAGATTAAAAAAGTCTAATCTACATATTATTTATAAGGTAAACACTACTTATAAAATTACAGAACTACCCTGTTAGGAAAATTATTCTAAACCTTCAACCATACACATTCGAATTGCAATTTGCATCTCATTCATGCTTAAATTTCCGTTTTACACTATACTACTAAATTTAAACACGAGTTTCATAACTAAACCAGTTTTAATGATGCTAAGCCATTTGCACGATTGAAGATTTAACTAACTCATACTTTACGCATTAATTGCTACTGATTTAAAATTTCATTAACAAAAATATCTAAGCACTTGTGTATTACACGTCTGATTTCAGAGTGGTTGAAAATCTATAAGGAAATTAAGTAAGATTAAACCAGTTTTCAATTTAAATCTCGGTGATCATTTTGACTGATTTATTCAATGTATTTATTACGTTATTATCTACTACTACCATAAATCTGAATTAAGTTCATACACTCCAGTCCTTATTACAACCCAAAGTCCTAATGAATTTCATGAACTCTAATTATCATACTATAAGACAAAACAGAATTACAAAGGGAAACTAGTTGTAACGACCCGGCCCGTCGTTACAGGAATTATCACCCCGCTACCTTGCATTTACATATTTTATGCTTTTATACCAGTATTAGAGTATATCGGGTGAGTTAGGAGTGATTTGGGTTGAAAATAAAGCAAATAGCATGTTTGAAGGAAGCTTGAATATGGGAAGTCAACCTAGAGTTGACTATTGAGTTAGAGTGCTCGGAATCGGATTCTGATGATTCGACTAGTTTCGGGGGATCATTTATGACTTAGGAGAGCAATCGAAATTGAATTCGGAGGTCCCGTGTAGAATTAAGCTTGAATTGGCAAAGTTAGTATTTTGGCGAATTCCGGTTGATAGGTAAAAGTTTGATCCGACGGTCGGAACGAAATTCCGAAAATTTTTGCAGCTCTGTTATGTCATTTTGGACTTGTGTGCAAAATTTGACGTCAATCGGACTTGATTTGATAGGTTTCGGCATCGAAAATAGAAGTTGGAAGTTCTAAAGTTTATAAAGCTTGGATTTGAGGTTGATTCATGATTTTAGCGTTGTTTGTTGTGATTTGAGGCCTCGAGCAAGTCCGTAATATATTATGGGACTTGTTAGTATACTTTGTTGGGATCCCATGAGGCTCGGATAAATTTTGGAATAGTTTTTGGAAGATTTTTGCCGTTTTGAGCATAAATGTAATGATCCAAAGGTCTATTTTAGTTCTAGAGATTCAAATTTAATTTCGAGACTTCGAGAATTTAGATAATGAATAATAGGACTGATCTGGAAAGTTTGGTCTAATTTCATCAAGTCGCGATTGGGTTTTTGACGCAAAATGTGAATTAATTGTTTAACGAGAACAATTGATGTTGCACTGAGTAAATGAGATCCAAATTCAGTTTTGTTTGAACCTCTGGATCCGTATCGAAATTACGGAGCCATAGGAAAACGAATCATCGAATTTCGAGTTCGTATGATGGAGTTAGAGCCATTTTAGTGAAAATGGCTGTGTGCTGCAATTTCTGTATTGCTGCTGCATTTTTCTGCAGCGTATGAATAGTAATTCCCGCGCATGAACAGTAACCGCACGAGTGAACAGTGTTGACGGGCATGAACAGTACCCCGTAAATAGTGATTTCCAAAAAAAATTAGTGAGTTAATAAAATCAATTTTGGATCATGTTTCCACCATTTTTGATCATTTAGAGAGCTTTTGGATGGCGATTGAAGGGAGTTTCAGCTGGGAATCGTTGGAGGTAAGTTTCTTGACTCAAAAACATAATTTTATGGTAGAATTAACATCAATCTTCGTGAATTTGGGTAGAAATTGTGAAGGATTGTGGCCTAGATATTGAAAACAAAAATTTGGGTTTTGAAAGGCCAATCGAACTCCGATTTTGGTAAATTTTATAGGTACGGACTCGTGGCGAGACGAGTATTCTGGAAATATGAATTTCGAAATTTTTCGAGATTTGGGCCCGGGGCTCGGGTTTTGCCAATTTCCTGATTTTTGATATTTTTCTAGTTCTTTCGATTGGGTTATGTTCCATTAGCCTATTTTAATATATTTGTACTGATTTTGGCCAGTTTTGACTTGTGTGGATGCCGGTTCGAGGAGCTAAGACGTCGCGGGCATGAGTTTTCGCCGGTTCGAGGTGGGTAATACTTGTAAATGATGTCCTGAGGGTTAGTAAACTCCGGACTTGCACATCTTAGTGTTGTGTTGAGGTGACTTGCACGCCGGATAACGGGCATGGGGTAGAACACTATTGGGGATTGTGACTTGGTCCGTCCCGCGTAATAAATAACAACACCTAATTATTTGAAATGAAACTGACGCCTCAATAAAGATATTAATTATCATGTTTGGGCTTCGTGCCGATTATTTGAATCCTTCAGGGATTGGTATCATTGTCTTGATAATACTGTACATATTTTTATCTAAATTTAAGGTTTTAAATGGTATTTTGCTATTAAGCATTTTTATAAGGTTATGAAAAACTTGCACAAGGTCTTAATGACATTTTTAGTTGTGAGCTAATATGATACTATTGCCCGAGGGGCTTTCTTGATTATTTGTTAGACTGATTGGGGATGAGGGGCATATGTTAGGGCATGACGATGCATGCCGCAGTGGTATATGGATCGGACTGCATGCCGCAGTGGTATATGGATCGGGCTGCGCGCCGCAGCAGGTGTGATATTGATATTGCGCTTGGGCTGTAGGAGCCCCTCCGGAGTTTGAACCCCCACAGTGAGCACGGGCGCCTTTGCATGGATCGGGCTGTACGCCACAACGTCATATGCATTGCATGGCATACATATATTGGTTTATGTGTACTACGTGGCATAACATTTAGCACTCATACATTACTGGAACACATGCGTTATTTGCCTTATTGACTAGATCTCCTGGTGGAAATTATTAAGGAGTGCTGAGCCCGAGGGGCTGATTTGAGTGCGGACTTGCACTGCTTGAGATTGTACCAAGTATTGGTATGTTATCATGAAAGAAAGAAGCTAAAAAAATTGAGATTTCTGAATAATCTACACACATATGATGGAAAGGAATAAAAAGATAGTTTTGTATTGTGTAGCATGAGATAGTGCCTTGCGTGGTTTTCTTCCCTTCAGCATTATTTACTTTTATTACTGCTGAGTTGGAAGTACTCACACCCGACTCCCTGCACCTTGTGTGCGGATCCAGGTACATCACAGTGGAGCTGATTCTATTGCGGCTCGGGAGTGCTTTTGGACAGTCGAGGTAGCTGCCAGCGTTTGCAGGACCTGATTCTCCAGTTTGTCTATATTTTTGTTCTGACCATCCCACACTTGTGCACAGTTATATTCACTATTTACACTTTGTATACAATGTAGAGGCTCATGACTTGTGACCCCTGGTCCTTGGGGAGTTGTTATTGTTTTTGGGATGTGATCCTTGTACTTGGTTATTCCATTACTGTTGTTCTATTTTTATTTATGCCTAAAATGGTTTAAGTGAGGTAATAGCTCTGTGTTTTTGTTGATTGGTCGGGTTGGTCTAGCAGTGTGTTGGGCGCCATCACGACCGGGTTTGGGGTCGTGACAAACTGGTATCAGAGCATAGGTTACTAGGCCTCATGAGTCTTGAGCCGGTTGGTAGAGTCTCGGAAGAAAAATGTGAATTTAGAGTTGTTAAAGTTGGGCTACTCGTGTGGGCTGCAAATAAAAGCCATAAGATAGTATTTGGTCAGGCAGATATGTTGACCCTGGTTAACCCCACTTATAATATAGTAATGAAAAGTAATAAAAACGTCATGAATGACTTTTTAGCCAGAAATAAAACTTGGTACATATTTTTTTTTATTTACTCAAGGTTGAGCTAAGGAGGTTTAATTTTCAAAATTAATTGGGTGTATAAATTATTTTACCCAATAAATGAGGGACAAGTGCACAATTAGCTATTTTCTGGGATGCTATATAAAGATTAGTTACTACTTATTTTGTCCTGAAATTTAAATTAAAAATCTTAACTTCGGCACAATTCAATACATTTTTTTTCTTAAAATTTCAACTGAAAAACTAAAATTTAGGATGTACATTAGTAAATAGCATTCATTTAGTAGTATTTGCTAAGGCGCCTTCTATTTTTAATTTATTTTATTTCTGAAAAATCTAAATAAGATATGGATCAACAAATTAGTTTTTATTCAAGTTCTACGCTCAGAAAAGCTATTATGACAACTTGATACTTTCATAATACTTTTAGTGTATCGTTTTTGTTATAAAATAATAAAAGAAGAAGAATATTGCAGAGCAAAATAGAGAGAGGGAATTCTTATTGAAGTTTGGGATCAATTACAATGGAATAGAACCCTCTATTTATAGGGAGAGGTTGACTTAGCCACCAAGTAATAAACCCTAGAATCTCTCTAAATATGGACATTCACCATAAATAGAACTCTATTTATAACACTCCCCCTTGAATGTCTATTCAACATATAATGTGCCTCGTTAAAACCTTAATTAAATAAAACTCAATGGGAAAAAATTCTAGGGAAGGAAAAAGAGTACACATATCTAACAATACGCCTTTTTGTTGCATCGTTAAAAACCTTGCAAGAAAAACCCAGTGGGACAAAACCTTGTAAGGGAAAAAGAGTACAACGTGCATTAACTCCCCCTGATAAGAGCATTAATTCACATCCTTGAGCCTTCACATCCCAATCTTGTGCACTAGCTTCTTCAAGGTTGACGTCGACAAATATTTTATATCAGTTTCAATGTATTTTCATAATGACATAAAATAGAGATCTCTTCATTCATATATTCAGGTACCTGAATCTCTCATGAGATATTATGAAGAGTAATGTCGTGTGATCTTCTAGATCACTTGCCTTCTTTATTATGATCATTTGCTCATCTTCTTTATCAAGAAGTTTATTGAAACTGATTTGTCTATACGCTTTAAGCTTACCATAGACTTTGACTTATTATAATATGAGAATTTACAGTGAGAATATAGTTACTTTCTTTGGGTCAGCAAATGCGTCTGGCATACTTTTCAATAAATTGCATATGAATTATCCTTTTATGAACTTCAAGTTCATATTATTTTATTCGAGGATCTCGATGTATAAATGATAATTTGTTCCATGTAACTTTTCTCAACTGTTTATCATGTCTCCCCCTCATGTTAGAAAAACTAACTTGTTTTCTCAACTTTGATAACTCATCTTTGTGTGTTATGATGTTAATCAAAATATACAATGCACATTAATAATTATAAGATGGAATTATTTGGTTCCTGACCCTAAACCACTTGTGAGGGGAGAATGTATTATACTTTCGTATATAACCAATATCAAACTAATATAGATAACTTTGTTCTCATAAGCAATAAGTTAGCTATTGACTGGAGGCACTCAATAAATCATTTTGCTAAACTAGCTGTGATGTAGACCAACTTATCAAGATGAACTTCTTGAATAGAAAATCTGGAAATTATGATTTAAATCAAATTATTGAGCAAGTTACCTCGCACACACCGGCCAGGTTACGGGTTAATAATAATTGCACATGTAACCATCTCATAGATGCATCTTATGTGGTATACATGGCTGGTGAATGGGCCCATATTCACCTTTGTATTTCCAGCATTCATGGGATTCAATCCCACTCTTTAGTTGGTATATTAATTAATGAGAATAGGCATATAAAAGAATTCGTAAAGAACTTTCTAGTTCTTTAATATATACCCATGTGAATTCTCTTTATTTTTGCATATCATACTTAAATTGATATGGGTAAATCAATTATGCCAACTGAATAAATTATCAATATTGATAAATTTCAGATTTACACCATGATGTGTGCAGTTATGAATAAACTCCAAGTTTATTATGATATGAGTTTTATATCAATAAAATATCCACATCGTTGTGGTATTCTTTTGTTTATTTAGTACAAATTGGAGATAACGCGGGTAACTTTTTATATACATATTATCCCGCTACAAGTTGTAGTAGTAGAAGATATTAAATCTTTCCTTTATTTATAGTCTCAATATAGTCAATCGCTTTCGCGAATACTTTGGAAACTGAATATGTTTCTTTGAGACTTACTACAACACAATACCTTGTTGGTAATCATTTGTGTTTCTCCAAAGTAGTAATAATTGGCTCTTACGGAGCTCCCAATTAATTTTGTACTACCACGGATTCATCAACATCCATGTGGTGAATATCTCTTTTAAAGAGAAACTTATACCATTATGGTCATGGCCAAAATTATATGAAAGATATGTTTCTTGCATTATTGTTATTCTTTAATAATCATATTGCCAAAATATTTTGGCTTACAATACGTACGTGACCAATGACCTTTCATGCCATAATAATGATATTATTTTTTTATATCATCTCAAACCCCCTTTTAGAGGTGAGTGTGGTGTAATCACTACCACTAACACATTTATATTCTTCCATAAATGAATATATATATTCATAAATCAGATGTTTTCCCATTCACGTCATGAATGAACTATAGTCATCTGTATGTGATTTATAAAATCTCATGTCAAATCGATGACAAATATTTTCACAAAGTGTGAGATTATTTTGAGAATACTTATTGTTCTCATTGCCACAATAATGATGTTCTTCTATTGCCACGTCCATATCCATTGATTATTCATGGTAATAATTTTGTCTTCTTTCAGACTTATTACATAATGCTATCACATTTTCTAAAGGGAATAATGAAATTCAATGGGACAGGTTTTCAATTCTTTGCCCACAATTATATATGAATTTAATCATGGCAAGACATAGAAATTTTACCACTGCATGTGTGTGTAATTTCTTAAAAACTCCATCAGAGTTATAATCATACTTTGTTGTCTTTATCTGTATATAAAATTAAATTATAGAATTTCAAGAATTTGAAAGAGAAAAGTAAAATACTTACCTTAAATCCAGAATTTTAATCATGAAGGAAGTTCATGAAATAATTGACAATCATTATGCTCAATCTCAAAGTTTCTACTCAATTGCTTAGAGTCTCGTGCTGATAACGTGTTATAAAATAATAAAAGAAGAAGAATATTGCAGAGCAGAATAGAGAGAGGGAATTCTTATTGAAGTTTGGGATCAATTACAATGGAATAGAACCCTCTATTTATAGGGAGATCTTGACTTAGCCACCAAGTAATAAACCCTAGAATCTCTGGACATTCACCATAAATAGAATTCTATTTATAACAATTTTTAATTTTAATATTTTGGCCTTAGTAACCTTTGCTGTATAGATATTCAAATGAAACTACTAATTTGCAATAATATATATACACTTCATTCGTTTAAAGCATTATGAATGATGATAAAAAAAAATATTATAAACTATTTAGTATTATGAACTTTATTGTAAATTAACTTATTTTATTCCTAACACAAAGATGTTTACAGTAAAAAAAAGGTAAATTTCACAAATGGTCATATAACTATGACATTTTTTCACTAAAGTCATATACCTTTCTTTTCTCACACAAAAATCATAAAACTTTCACTTCTTTACTCAAAAAATCCTAGTGACCGGCAAAGACAATTCACCGGTCATTTTTTGAAAATATTTTTTTTTTCATTTTTTACATTTTTTTGAAAAAACTGAAAATATTTTTTCTTTAAAATAAAAACTGAAAAAGTAAGATAAAAATAAATGCTTTAAAAAAACTGGAAAAAAATAATTTTTTTGTAAAAATTGAATTATTTTTTGTAACAACTGGAAAAAAAAGACTTTACTAAATTAATGGACTATCGGTGCATTAGTTTAAAAAAACGAAAAATATTTTGCAAAATAAATAAAGTCCAACAAAGATACATTTTCAAGAAATGCTAAATATTTTTTATTTTTTTAAACTAATGCACCAATAGCCCACTAATTTAGTAAAGTCTTATTCTTCTTCTTTTTTCCAACTTTTACAAAAAATAATTCAATTTTTACAAAAAAATATTTTTTCAGTTTTTTTAAAGCATTACTTTTGTAAAAACTAGAGAAAATATTTTTAATAAAATATTTTCATTTTTTAAAAGCTGAAAAAAATATTTTCAACAAAATATTTTTATTTTTTGCAAACTAAATAAAGTCCAACAAAGATACATTTTCAAGAAATGCAAAATATTTTTCATTTTTTAAACTAATGCAACAATAGTCCACTAATTTAGTAAAGTTTTTTTTTTCAATTTTTACAAAACAAAATTCAATTTTTACAAAAAAAAATGTTTTTCAGTTTTTTTAAAGCATTTCTTTTGTAAAAACTAGAAAAAATATTTTTAATAAAATATTTTTGTTTTTTAAAATCTGAAAAAAATATTTTCAACAAAATATTTTGATTTTTGAAAAATATTTTTTTTTCAGTTTTTTTAAAGCATTTAGTTTTATCTTACTTTTTCAGTTTTTATTTTAAAGAAAAAATATTTTCAGTTTTTTCAAAAAAATTTCAAAAAATGAAAAAAAAATTTTCAAAAAATGACCGGTGAATGGTCTTTGCCGGTCACTGGGATTTTTTAAGTAAAGAAGTGAAAGTTTTATGATTTTTGTGTGAGAAAAGAAAGTTATATGACTTTAGTGAAAAAATGTCATAGTTATATGACCATTTGTGAAATTTACCCTAAAAAAATTATAGTTCCTTTTAATCAAAAGGACAATATGTAATTAAATAGAAAAATTTATTAGCCATGTGCATAGTATAAACGCTTTTGATTGAATTCATCTTTAATCCTAACATGGTTCGCACAAAAAAATAGATCTGAATTTAAGTCAACCTATTATTTTAAAAAGAGAAACGAAGAAGTAAATTTCACTATAGTATATGAGGTAGTTTACTTATCGAGAGGCCTATATATACAACCTTTGAATCTAGTATTGAGATACTCATACAAAAAAAATCATAAAGCCTGTAGCAATTACATCTAATATGGCATTGATTAAGCTTAGTTTCATATTCACTATCATTATCATGGCAGCCACTGGTTAGTATTCACTTTATTTATCTTTACATTATTCTTCCAAAATATTGTTTTTCTTAATATGTATATATGCACATATTTCATACAAATTGAATTCAGTTATATATATGCATGTGTGATTTATTATGTGATGTTTAAATGTGGATTTTTATTATTATGCTGATGATTAATTAATTATTTATAATTGTGAAATATTTCAGTTAATATGTCTGGATTCTCAATGAAACAAGTTATAGCTACACCGGATGTTGATTATGTACTTTCAGAAGTTCAAAGGAGAGTGCTCCCACAATTTAATACTTGTCTTAGATCATGTACGTCAGATAACGATTGCAATGATTGTTGGATTTGTTGTGGTTGTGGGCACAACGCCATGTATCCCGATGAATTGACGTGTTCAACGAATTTTTAGTGGCGCCACTAGCAAATTACTATTATGCATTAGTGTGTGTTTGTGTAATTTCAATGTTTGTTTGTCTTTTCTTATTTACTTGTCTTTTATGCTTTGAAAAACAATAATAATAATAATAATTGCATTTGCTAATTTGTATCAAAAGCTAAGCTGTCAGTTTCCTTTCCTTTTCCTTTTTCTTTTATATGTTGACAGCTTTAGCTTGGCAATATTATAGAACATAGAAGCATTAAGAACAATCCGATGCACTAAACTTTTGCGATATATAAGGTCCAAAAAAGGTTCAGACACAAGAGTTTATTATATAAAGTCTTACCTTGTGTTTTCGAAAGAGACTGTTTCTACGCCTCGAACACGTGACTTCCTGATCACATAACAACAACTTTACCAGTTATGTCAAGCGTGTCATTATCCTCTAGCACCTTCTCCTTTTATAAGTTGGCAACTCAAGTTTATAAAACATAAAAATATTAAGAACAACCTGATGCACTAAGTTCTCGCTATACATAGGGATCGAGAAAAGGGCATGACCATAAAGATTTATTGTATACAGTCTTACCGTGCATTTATCCAAAAGACTATTTCAACGGCTTGAACCTGTGACCTCTTGGTAACATGACAACAACTTTACAAGTTACGCCAAGGCTAACTCCTTTCACGTGGAAATAATAAGAGCAATTATCAATATACTTTTGTCAAAGAAAACCATTGAAAATCTATTTCTACTAAACATTGCATTCGAGTGGAAATTACAGAACATGGAGATATGGCAACTAAATGACTGAAATTACATTATGTAAATCATTTGCAAAGACACATACAACAAAAGATTTCTAAAGAGTGTCACAATTCACATAACTTCAGCTCAATGCCTATTTCCTAGTAAATCAGATTTCAAGAACATCAGAAAAAGTGTATGCTTTCCCTATGTTGAGGACTGCCCACTCTTCCCTCAAATTAAATTAGATTAGTTAACTAATACCGTTAACTAATGACACTCGAAGAAATACCCATTCACCGACCATAAAAGCCAAATCTCGAACATTATGGTCGACATAGCTCTTTTGCCTGGACTAAGCTGTACGAAGTCTATATGAATAATCTTGACCTTGTCCAAGGAATCCTAAACCAGATCCGTACCCAACAACCAAGCCTCCCCCGGCTCAAACTAACTAACCGGCGATTGACACCGCCTATCAAACAAAGCCTCATAAGGAGCCATCTGAATACTCGTTTGATAGCTTTTATTGTAGGAAAACTCTGCTAAAGGCACAAACTGATCCCACGAGCCTCCCAAGTCAATGACAGAAACTCGGAGCATATCCTCCAAAATCTAAATAGTCACTCAATGCCCGTCTGTCTGAGGATGAAATGCTGTTCTCAACTCAACTCTTATGCCCAACTTTCGCTGAACTGCTCTCCAAAAAATGTAAGGTAAATTGCTTACCTCGGTCCGAAATGATAGACACGGACACACCACGAAGACGAACAATCTCCCAAATACAGATCTCAGCTAACCTCTCAGAAGAATAGGAGACTGCCACATGAATGAAATGTATTGACATTTTAAGCCTATCAACAATAACACACACTGTATCGAACTCTGTCTAAGTCCATGGTAGTCTAACAACGAAGTCGATAGTGATACGCTCCCACTTCCACTCAGGAATCTTAATCTTGTAGAACAAATACTGAGGCATTTGATGCTCGTACTTAACCTGCTAACAGTTCAAACACCGAGTCGCATATGCAATGATATATTTCTTTATTCTTCTCCACCAATAATGCTTCCGCAAATCCTGATACATCTTTGCGGCGCTTGAATGAATAGAGTAACATGAGCTATGGGTATCTTCTAAAATAAACTCTAGAAATCCATCCATATTAGGCATACAAACTCGAACCTACAATCTGAAAACTTCACCATCTCTTATGGTAACCTGCTTGGTACCTCTGTGATGCATCATGTCTCTAGCGACACACAAATAGGTATCATCTTACTGTAGATCTCGAATAGGCTCCAATAAGGAAGAACAAGCGAGTTTGCAAGCTAACACGCGGTTGGGCTACGAAACATCCAACCTCACAAATTGATTGGCCAAAGCCTAAACATCCAAAGCAAGAGGCCTCTTACCGACCGGAATATAAGCAAGACTGTCCAAACTGGCTCACTTCCTACTTAAAGCAACGGCCACCACATTGGCCTTCCCCAGATGATATAAGATGATAATATTATTGTCTTTTAACAACTCCAACCAGCTTTTCTGCCTCATGTTTAGCTTTTTCTGTTCGAACAAATACTGCAAACTCTAGTGGTCTGTGAATAGCTCATATGTCATGCCATATAGATAATGTCTCAAGAACTTCAACGTGTTAACAATGGCTGCTAACTTCATACCATTGACTGAATAGTTCTTCTCATGAATCATCAACTATCGTGAAGTATCGCCAATGACCTTGCCATCCTGCATAAATATTGCACCAACTCCAATACGAGATGCATCACAATAAACAATATATAGCCCTAAACATATGGGCAAAACAAACATTGGTGCTAAAGCCAATGTTGTCTTGAGCTTCTAAAAGCTCGCCTTACACTCATTTGACCATCTGAACTAGGCACCCATCTGAGTTAACCTGGTCATCAGTGATGCAATAGACGAAAACCCCTCCACAAACTAATGTTAATAGCCCGACAACCCCAAAAAACTCCGGATCTCTTTAGCTGATGATGGTCAGAAGCCTCTTTGCCTCCCTCTCCTCTGGCTCTTGACAATAAACAAACTCAATCTCCCTTGCAATATCCACTACCTCCTTAAATGTAGCACCAGTCACCCTCTCCTTGGTCATAAGAATACAGAGCTGATAAGTAAGACCGTCGACAAACCTCCTGATCCTCTCTCGGTCTGTGGGGACCATCCAAACTACATGATGGGCAACTCAGAAAATTGCATCTCATATTGTGTCACAGTCAGCTCCCCCTGACACAACTGCTCAAACTTCCTACGCCGATCCTCTCGGCGTGACTATGGCACATACTTCTCCAGAAAGAGAACAGAGAACTGTGTTCACATAAGGGGCGATGCACCAACAAGCCTACAGCCCTCATACGCCTCCCACCAAGTGAAGGCATCCCCAGAAAACTAAAAGGTGGTAAATGCCACACTACTGGTCTCTAGAATTCCTGTTGTACGAAGAATCTTCTGGTACTTATCTAAAAGATTGTAGCCATCCTCACCCTCTGCACCACTAAATATCGGAGGATGGAGTCTACCAAACCTCTCAAGTCGATGTTGCTTGTCGTCCGGCATAATTGGTACTACAAACTCATGAGTTGGTGCAACTAGCTGGGATGGAGGTACCTCCGATGTTTGGAGTCCCTGCACAACCTACTAAGGTGTGCGAGCAACGGGGGTCTTGATATCTTTTCCGGTCTGTGAAGTAGCTGCGATCGCAGAGACCGCTTGAGCCAAACCGGTACACACTAATAATATCTTAGCGAAAGCCTCATGAAGGCTGGAATCACAATAGGCACAGCTGGTGCCTGAGCTGCTGCTGCTGTAGCATTCACCACTGGGACCTGGTCTGGTACTATGGCAGCTAGTGGATCTGCAGGTGCTGGTCTAGCCGCTTTGCCCCTGCCACGGCCTCGACCACGACCTCAGCATATGGTGGCCTTGCCGGGTGGTACTGGTGGTTGTCCACCCTATCCAGTGTGCGCATCCTCAACATCTGCAAGAGAATATAATAACAAAAGTTTCGTACTTAAATCAACAAATCTGCACAACAAGAATTTCAAGAATAAGAAGTTTCGTAAAGCTTCTGCAGCCTCTCAAGGATAAATACAAACGTCTTTGTACCAATCCGCGAGACTCTACTAAACCAGTTAATGAATCGGAAGAGCTATGTAATCTACGCTCTAATAAAACTGGTCACGATCCCAAATACCAATCGTGAGGGCGCCTATCATATTACTAGGCAAGCCAAATGAACGATTAAACACAACTCTTTTCCTTACATATTTAGCCATTTTTATGCAGGTTTAAATAAAATACTTATTACAATAAGTGTTTAGAAACAACAGTTAAAGATGCGAAATTCAATAAAACATGAACTACACAGTCCCACAAATCTAGTGTCATGAGTCTAGAGCCTCTAACACAAGTCTGAATATCTACTACATCAATAGTCTAGGAAATGCAGAAACGATAACAAGATAGAAGGGAAAAATTAGGGATGCGGATGCCATGTAGCAACCTCGAAATCCCCAGCAATAACTGAATAACTGAAAACTCTTACTAGACAGCTCGAGTACCTGAAACTGCACACAAGGTGAAGAAAGTAACATGAGTATGCCAACTTAGTATGTAACAAAAATAAATTAGTACCAAAAGCAGTGACAAGCAGTTCAAAAGCATATAACTTAAAATCACAAGATAATAGATCAACTTTACAATTTAAAGCCAGTTTCGTCAATGAATAATCCCTTCCAATTTAAAACATTTTAAATCCTAGACTTAACAACATGGTCAATAGTGGCTTATTTGAAAACAGAGTGAAATCAGTGAAAATATCATAAATGGGTCCCTAGGGCAAGGAATAACTTGAAATACGGTCTCTCGGGCAGCCTATCTGTGGACGACGCTCACTGGTGGTGTACAGATTCCGAAAGAACTCCTATAGCCCAAGCGTCATATCGTTGTGGTTCGCAACCCGATCCAATATATATATATATATATATATATATATATATATATATATATATATATATATATATATATATATACGACGTGCAGACCGATCCATATAATTATCACTACGAAGTGCAGTCGGATCCATAACTCACTTGTATATTAATATCGTCACACTTAGGTCCTCGACCTCTCACAATCATTAAACTCACAATCCCCTCGGGTACAACAATGGAAATTAGGGAACTCAATCAAAATAGTTCTTTCTTTTAAAAGTGACAAGAATAAATCAGTTTTGGACAATTAACAAGTAAAACATCACTAAGATATGCTTTTAGCAAGTAAAGTGAGAAAAAGAGTCAAAATGCCCCTAAGAGTATCTACAGGTTGGCACAAGGTAACAAACATGGCATACAACCCATAAAACAGTATAATATCAAAAATAAGGAATAATATAATATTTTTTAACCAAATACATGGCTTAATAGTGCACGCCCACACACTCGTCGCCTACCATGTGTGTCATTGTGTTTATCAAAACATGTCAAATACTGAGGTTTTGTACACTCAATTTCAGATTTACAATGGTTACTTCCCTCAAACATGTGAAAATACTACTCCGCTACACCTTTGCCCCTCTAATCGGCATCCACTCATGTCAAATCTATCCAAAATCACAACGAGGATGTCAAAGTATGCTAAGTTGACGAAGCCCAAGTGAAAACAATCAAGATAATACCAAAATTCCGAAATTACCAAAACCCGATCCCCGAGACCATTTCTCGAAACTAAGAAATTTATACATCATTAAGTCTTTATCTTCCCAGGAGTTCATACATACCAAAAACATCAAAATCCGCCGACAAATAACCCTTCTAATCCCAAATCAAAAGTCCAATTTCTCAAGCCTCAGTTCTTCAATTTTTTGCTTAGTTTTCATGATTTTCAAGGTGGAACTTACATAATAATCGAGTTTTTAGTCAAAGAGTCTTACCTCCCAACGATTTTTCTTGAATCCCTCTGCAATCTCCTTCAAAAATCTCTAATACCGAGCAGATATGGATGAAAATAGACTCACATTCGCGAACAAGACAAGTTAAAAACATTCTGGCCAGGCCTTAATTTCCTTAATCGCGAATGCGGTCAAAGTTTCGCGTTCACGAAGTAGAAACTTGTGTTGACAATCTTTTCCTCTTCGCAACCGTGACATGGCAGCAGTGGATGCAATGCCTTACTCGGCCTACTCTTCATGAACGCATCCACAACCTCACGAACGTGATGGCCAATTGACCTTGAACCTATCTGACCCAAATTATTCTATGCAATAGTGAAGTCCATCTCGCGAACGCGATGTCCTCCTTCCTAACCATCCGCTAACGCGAAGCCCTCTATTGAGAAAGCGATTGCTTAATTTTGGCATTCCTCAAATCTTTCTACGCGAACGCGAGCTCCACTCGCGAACGCAAAAGGATGAATCTCTGCAATAGCTGAGCAGATTGTTTTTGGAATTTTCCATAACTCAAAATGATCCGTTCAACCTCCGAAACTCAACCGAGGCCCCCGGGACCTCAACAAAAGGTAAAAACATATTCCAGTACATCATGAAAACTAGTTCCAATCATCAAAACACTTTAAACAACATCAAATCAACCAAAACACGTCGTATTCAAGCTTAAGTTTCTAAAAACATCCGAATTCCTCTCTTGATCAAAAACGCAACTAAACCACGTCCGAATAACCTAAAATCTTACACACATTCAAAATGACACCACAAAGCTACCGAAACTCTCGTAATACCATTCTGACCCCTATATCAAAATCTCACCTATCAACCGGAAATCGCAAAAATATCCAATTCACCAATTCAAACCTAATTCTATTCCGGACTTCGAAAACTCATTCCGATCACGCTTCTAAGTCACAGATGACCTCCTGAAGCTAACCGAACCAACGAAACTCACATCCGAGTCCTCTAGCACATAAGTCAACATCCGATTAACTTTTCCAACATAGTTTTCCTTAAAAGAGACTTAAGTGTCTCAAACCTCATCAAAACCCATTCGGATTCAATCCAACCAGCCCAATACCTCAAAACACAGATGAACAAAATAATAAGAAGTAGAAATGGGGGAAACGATGAGGTAACACATGAGACGACCGGCCGGATCGTCACATGTCACGTGCTATACTAATTAATCAAAACTTGCTATCCATGCTTGCAAAAATAATTAAGCAGTTAATATGTCACATGCACTTCTAATGAAATTGGAGAAATTTGGTGTTGTCGTACATCACGAATGTTATTTTAGTTATGTCATATTTTTCATATGAGATTTGGTTTTGTAGTACATGATGAATATTATTTTAGTTATATGACATTTTTCATAAGAGAAACATAATACATGAGATCTGTAAAAATACAAAAGGGTTCTTTCTAAAGTCATTTTCTTCTGTTCAAATTGTACTCGTGAGTAGGATATCATTTCATCATCAACTTGTACACCATCCAAGCTTGCAAAACAAAAGATTAATGCATCATATGCACTAGTAATCAAACTGCGTACCTGTTATCCAGTCTTGCAGACTAAGCAATGAACAAGTAAACTTGAATTATGTGCAGCGCAATTACCACTAGGAATATAACAAGAAATTATAAACAATTCAACCTCAATTTTACAATTATAAAAGAAAAAGTCTATAATTTCTTTAATAAAGTGTACAGCGCGTAGTTAAGTAGAAAATTGTAGCCATGTGTTAACATAAATGTTTTGGATTGTGGAACATGCATCATACGAAAAAAATGGATCTGAAATCAATTCAACCTTAGTTTAGAAAAAAAACAAAGAAGCACATACCACTAGAGAGTAAGTCTTGGTCAAATGTATCAGTTTAAATCGTTAATGCAATTTCGAATGTATCAAGAGGTTTATAAATTTCGACCTTTGGATCGAGCTAGGGGTGGATTTACGATTAGGCAAACGGTGTCACCCCATACTTCTTCGTTGGAAATTTTTACAAAGTTATATGTAAATAACGGTTTTAAGAAAATAAGTATAAAATCATACTATAAAGTTGACGTCATTAACAAATAGTGGTGTCATGGTCTAACTGTCACATAGGTTCCTTGGCTTTCAATGGTCCCACGTTCTGTTCTGAACAAGTGCATCAAGTATTTTCGTTTTAATCTTCAAAATAATACTAATTTCTAGAAAACGTTCTTAGTAAAAATACAAAAATATTTTTGCTTATATTTTTAAAAAATAAATAAAGTAATGTATTTCAATGTGTTTTATTAAGATGATCTTACAACAACGACAACTACCCAGTAAAATCCCACCAAGTAGGGTTTGGAGAGTGTAATGTATACGCATACCTTATCCCTACCCGATAGGGCAAAGAGACTATTTCATATATACCCTCGGATCAGAACAACAGAAATAAAAAAATAAGAAAACAAGGAAAGACAACTCAATAATAACTCCACTAGAAACCGTAATAGTAGTAGAAGCATAACAACCAAGAGATGAAAGACATGAAATAACAGTAACCAGTATCTTAGGCCTGGGGCTAAGATTAAAAACAAGTATAAAATATATTCAGCATAAACTTCAAGCCATCTACAATCCACCCTAATCGAATCCCGCCTGACCCCTGGTATGAAGTAAGAAAAGTTCTACTACCCCCTAACCTACAAGCCTAATGTTTGACATCCAGACCGTCATATCAAGGGTCATGTCCTCGGAAATCTGCACTCGTAGCATGTCCTATCTAATCACTCTCCCCAATGCCTCTTAGGCTTCCCGCTACGTCTTCTCATACCCACCACGGTCAACCACTCACACCTCCTCACCGGCGCATCAAGGCTTTTCCTCTACACGTGTCTGAACGCCCACCTTCTTTCTTATTTCCACCTTCTTTCGCACCTTGTCATCCACAGGGGAAACACCCACCTTCTTCCGTATATCCTCATTCCTAATCTTGTCTATCCTAGTGTGCCCGCATATCCTCGTCAGCATCCTCATTTCTGCTACCTTCTTCCTCTTGATGTGGGAGTTCCTAACCGGACAACACTCTACCTCACACAATATGGCTGGTCTAACTACAACTCTATAAAACTTACCTTTGAGTATCAATGGCACTTCTTGTTACAAAAAACTACAGATGCATGCATCCACTTAATCCAGTCTGCCCCTTTACAGTGGGTGACGTCCTCGTCGATCTCTATGTCCCACTAATCATCAACCCAAGGTAGTTAAAGATATCTCTCTTTGGGATGACTTGTGGTCTAGGTCTCACATCCCTACCTACTTCCCTCAACTCATCATAAAACTTGCACTCCGGGTACTATGTCTTAGACATGCTCAATTTGAAACCCTTAGACTCGAGGGTCTGTCTCAAATCCTCCAATCTCTCGTTAACACCAATCTTTATCTCATCAATTAGAATTTTTTCATCAGCAAATAACATACACCATAGCACATCCCCTTGAATATGGTATGTCAATGCATCCATTACTAAGGCGAATAAGAATGAGCTAAGCACCGAACCTTGGTGTAATCCCAAAATAATCGGAAAATGATGCGAGTCGCCTCCCACCGCCCTAATCTTAGTCTTAGTTCTATCATACATGTCTTTGATTGCTCTTATGTAGGCTATCGACATGGCTTTCACCTCAAGACATCTCTAGAGCACCTGTCTAACAACCTTGTCGTACACTTTCTCCATGTCAATAAACACAATGTGTAGATCCTTCTACTTATCCCTCTACTATTTCACCAGCCTCCTAATAAGGTGGATATCTTTTATAGTGGAGCGACCCGGTATGAACCCAAGCTGATTGTCATAAACAGATGCCGTCCTCCTCACCCTCACATCCACCACCTTCTCCCGGACTTTTATGGTATGGCTAAATAACTTGATATCCCTATAATTATTACAATATTGGATATCACATTTGTTCTTGTACAACGGTACCACTGTGCTCGACCTCCAATCATCTGCCATCCTCTTCTTCCTAAAAATTATATTTAACAACCTAGTCAGCCACTTCAATCCTGCTATACCCATACACTTTTGAAACTCAACAAGAATTTCATTTGGCCCTGTCGCTCTACACCTACTCATCTTACGCAATGCCCCCACGACCTCATCCGCTTTAATGCGCCTAGAATACCTAAAATCTCAAAGACTTTTCGAATGGCCCAATTCCCCTACCGCTATATCCCAGTCCCCCTCCTTGTTTAGAAGATCGTAGAATTATGTCTACCGTCTCTGCTTAATTTGGGACTCCCCCTTCAGTACTCTACCACCCTCGTCTTTGATGCACCTTACTTGGTCCAGATCCCGGGCCTTCCTCTCCCTCGCTTTATCTAGCTAAAAAAGCTTTCTATTAGTGCCTTTCTCCCCCAATTCCTCGTATATATGGTTGAATTCTTCATTCTTAGCCTTCACGACTGCCAGATTTGCCTCCTTCCTAGCCACTTTATACCTCTCTCTATTCGCTCTCCTCTCCTCCTTGCTTGTGCTCCCTGACAACTTCGCGTACGCTACTTTCTTTGCCTCTACTTTAACTTGGACTACTTCATTCCACCAGAAGTCGCCTAGGTGCCTGCCCCAAAAACCCTTTGATATACCTAGCACCTCCCTCACACAGTTCGCCGTTGTTGACCACATAGTGCTCACATCTCCACTACTTCTCCAAGCATAGTGGACAACCTCCCCTCCAACTCATGGGCTTTATCCTTGGTTAAAGCTCACCATCTAATCCTCGATTACCCCAAGCATGCCTCATTTTCCTCTTCATCCTAATGCACATGTCCATCACTAAGAGCCTATACTGAGTCACGAGGGTCTCTCCCCGGATAACATTGTAATCCTTGCACAACCCTCTATCACACCTTCTGAGGAGAAACCAATCAATATGATTCTTCGCCTCAGAACTTTGGATAGTAACCAGATGATCCTCCTTCTCTGGAAAAGTCGAGTTTGCAATCACCGCCTTAAAGTATGTCAATGACCCTAAATCACCCCGGTCGTGATGGCTTCTGTCACAGTACAAGGCAAGCCAATTCAACACCTACAACATCTTTTATAAATTCATTTTCTAATTAGATAAATCTTAAATCTCTCAATTTAATTTATAAAAAAAAGTGAAAACAAGAATACATCAACACAACCCAAATCTGGTGTCACTAGTCATGAGCCACTAAGTACAACTCAAACATGTCTTCTTCATTCAAAATAAGTCTCAAATATAAATTATGGGTATAGGAAAGAGAAAGTTAGGTTGTGAATGTTGTGCAACTACCTTGCAGTCTCCGGATAAGACTCTAAAGGCAACAATCAGCTTTCCCTTGGAGGCTCTGCCACCTGGATTTGCACACAAGGTCTAGGGAGTAACGTGAGTGCGCCAACTCAGTAAGTAACCAAAGTAAATAAACGTTGAGTGTAGTGACGAGCATTTAAATTCATATACATACTTTATAAAAAATCTGAGGATGGCTCAGAATTTGGACAAGGTAAGGTGCATAAAAGATGATGACGACAAACTTTTGATGGTGGATGTCCAGTAAGAGGACATGCCAAACATACATTCATTTATTTCTAAATGAAGAAGGGGATCGTGATATTATACTAGGTGAATTGAGGAATGCCAAAAGTCCCCATGAATTAAGTTATTGTAGCAACATTGACGTCTATAAGGTCATAGAAGCAACGCGAAAGATAAGAAGAGGCAGAGCTACCGGGCAAGACAAAATTATGGTTGAACTTTAGAGGTGTGTGGGTAGAGCAGGCTTGGAATGGCTTACTTGGTTGTATAATGTTATTTTCAAGACTAATAGGATGCCTAAAGAATGGAGGTGGAGTACAATGGTTCTCTTGTATAAGAAAAAAGGTGATATCTAGAGTTGTAACAACTATAGAGGTGTCAAATTACTGATTCATACCATAAAAGTTTGGGAGATAGTGGTAGAAATAGGAGTGTGAATGATGGTGTCTATTTTACACAACTAGTAGGGCTTCATGCCGGGGCGATGTACCACAGAAGCTATAAACCTTATTAGGGTGATGGTGGAACAATACAGGGATAGGAAGAAGAATCTTCACATGGTGTTTATTGATCTGGAGAAAGCGTACGACATGGTTCATATGGAGGTATTATTGAGCTTCTTACTAGCTAAAGAGGTTCTAGTTGCCTATATTAGGGTGATTAAGACATTTATGATGGAGCTAAGATTCGGGTTAGGAAATTAGGAGGCGACTCCGAGCATTTTCCTATTATTACGGGGTTGCATCAAGGGTCTGCATTTGGCATATTCCTATTTGCCCTGTTGATGGATGCACTAAATCATCATTTTCAAGGGAAGGTGCTGTGAGCACGTGATTTTTGCCCTATATGTAAATTACACCCACAAAATAAAAATAAAAAATTGTTTGTTTATGGTGTGCGATTTTGGTGAATTTTCGTGGTATTTTTTGTCGTTGTTTGCGCTTGTGTGTGAACGTTTATTTATTTAAATTAATTAAAATATGTTGCATGTGCATTTAGGATTTAATTCTATAGTTAGGAGTAATTAAGTTTGTTTTAGACCAAGTATAAATGTCTATTTTTGTGTGATTTTTCTTTTAATTTGATATTTAATTATTTTTGATAATTACTACTCAGAGTTAATTAATATTTTGGTCAAGAATTAATTTAGGATTGTATTTTTATTTTAATTTAAAAAGAAAATTAAAAAAAAGGAAATAAGTAAGGCTGATTTGGGCCAAGTCTTCGTAAATCTCCAAGCCCAAACATTCAACACCCTAATACCCATCCCAATACCCAACCCGACCCGGACCAACCCCTAACCAAATAACCATTTACTCCATTTTCCATTTTTTATCTCCCCCCAAACTCTAACCCTAAAGACCCAAATAGCCACCATTTCCCCCTATCACTTCTCCTCATCGCCAACCTTCCAGACCCCCCCTCCCTCTACGATGTCATCTTCCTCACACCACCTTCCCTCACTAGCAACACCAAACAACCGGCGCCTCACTCCAAACGAGTTTTCGTCCGTTCGAGTTTTAAATTCCATTCGTGTTCGAGTTTTCTGTCCGTGTTTGAGTTTTTGATTCCGAGTTCGTGTTTTTCGTCCGTGTTCGAGATTTCCGTCCATGTTCGAGTTTTCCGTCTGTGTTCGAGATTTCCGTCCGTGTTCGAGTTTTCGATTTCGTTCATTCTCTTTGGATGGGTTTCGTATTTCAACAATTATTTTTCATTTCAAGTGTGTCGCCAAGTCTTCTTCAGCCTGTAAATGTTTCAAACAGTTTTAATCGAAGCAAATTTCAAATATTCTGATAAATTGATTCTCAAGGTCGCTGATGAATACAAGGTTAATATTCTTTTTTTAGTTGTGATTGTGCTAATCTGGTGTTAATTTTTGTTCATAGATTGTGCATATGATGGATGTTGTGTTGATTTTCAATTACTTATGGTACTGCAGCTTTTGTATTTGCATTATGATCTAGTCCTTTACAGTTGTCGTTCGAATTCAATCGATGTTCGAGTTTCATCCGTAGCCGCATTCCCATCTGTTGTACCTCCTGATTTTTCTTCACTACTGAAAATATTTTGGATTATCAGGTTCATTATTACTTTAAGTTTCTTCATTTTTGTGATGACCCAAAGGGTCATCACTTATTTTATTAATTATTTCGAGCTTCTGAGGCCTCAAAAACCTCATTCTATGTTGCCTCGATTTACGTTCACAATCCGAGGATGTAGCCGGAAAGATTTTGTGATAGAAAATATGAATTCTATGAGAAATTTGGATAAAAATGATATTAATATTGATATGGTTGACTTCGGTCAACATTTTTGGTAAACGGATCCGGACCGAGATTGGATGGTCCCGAGAGGTCCGTAGGAAAATATGGGACTTGGACATGCGTCCGGAGTCGAATTCTGAGGCCTAGAGCCCAAGTTATGAATTTTTCTATGAAATTGTTTTTGATGTAATTGTTAAAGGAAATGAATTAATTGACCTTGGTATCGGGCTCGTATTTTGGTTCTGACGCCTGGTACAAGTCTTAAATATTATATATGTGATTTCTGTAAAGTTTGGTGACATTCGGATGTCGTTTGAGATGTTTTGGACCTTGAGTCCCAAATTTGAAAGTTTTGAAAACCAAAAGTATGAAAATTATGAATTTGAGGCTTGATTTGATGAAAACGATGTGATATTGGCGATATGATCGCATGAACAAGTTCATAATGTGTTTTTGATGTTGTGTACATGTTTGGTTTGGAGCCCGGGGAGCTCGGGTAAAGATTTGATAGGGCCGTTGGATGAAATTCTGAGTTTTTGCACTGCTGGTTTTTCACCCAGCTGTTGTCTTCGCAATTGCGAAGTATTTCTCGCAATTGCGAAGGTGGCGGGTCAAGGCAGGGTTCGCAAATGCGAACCCTTGGTCGCAAATGCGAAGGTGCCCAGGACCGTTTGGGTTCGCAAATGCGAAGCAAACCTCGCAATTGCGAGGCCTCCAGTGAAAAGGCCTGCTTCGCAAATGCGAAGCATTCTTCGCAAATGCGAAGGTCCCTCAGCCCAGCCTTGTTCGCAAATGCGAACAAACGTTCGCAAATGCGAAAGTCCCTGGAGGCAGCCTAGTTCGCAAATGCGAACATATGTTCGCAAATGCGAAGCCCCCAGATTTGCCTTGGCTTCGCAAATGCGAACAAAAGTTCGCAAATGCGAACTTCCCAGCCTTAGCTTATTTTTCAAACTCCAGAAATTGGTCGAGGTTCGCAATTGCGAACCCATGTTCGCAAATGCGAACACAGAGACCTGTAAAACACGATTTTCAGTTCATTTCTTCACTTTTTACAAAACAAAAACACCCATTTGCGATTCTTCACGGATTCTTTCTTCTGCAAAACAATTGTAAGTCACTTTTTACTTAATTCTTTCAATTCCTAACATCATTAAACATGTTTTTCAATAGAAATCAAAGGTTTTCATGGTAGAATTTCTTGTTTTTGATAGAATATAGGGTTTTTCATAAATTGGGAAATTGGACCTCGAATTGAGGTCCGATTTTGAAACAAATCATATACATGAACTCGTGGGGGGATGGGTAACCGGATTTTGGTCCGAACCCGGAGTTCCGACCATGTGGGCCAGGGGTTGAAATTCACTATTCCGGGCAGAATGTTGTAAAAGTTGTATTTGGTCTTAAGAATTAGTTTGTTGAGTAGTATTGATGATATTAAATCAATTGTGTATAGGTACGATTGGATTGGAGCCAAACTTGAAAGAAAAAGACATTTCCACGGATTGAATTGTTCATAGACATTCGAGGTAAGTGTTTGTTCTATCCTAGCTTGAGGGAATAGGATTATGTGTTATATGTTAAGTGATCGAGTGCGGTGTATGGGCTATGGTGACGAGCATCCATACACTGGCGTCTAGTATAACCGTGAGTCGTTGAAAATGCTTATTTTGAGATATATTTACAGATGAATTGTTGAACCTTTGCCAGTGTCACGACCCGGATTTTCCCCCAATATCGGGATCGTGATGGCGCCTACTCGTGGTAGCTAGGCAAGCCACTGTATTCATACTATCCTATTTTTAACACAATTTTAATTAAATAAATGCGGAATACTTTATCGAAATGGAAATAACAAATCACAAGGTAAAAATCATACTGAAATCCTCTACCCAAGACTTGGAGTCACCAACTCACAAACTACTATGGAATACTACACATAAAAGTCTGAAGGAAATATAACATAATTCTGTTTGTCTCGGAACAATGAGACTACAGCTATTAACATAAATAAAGAAAGAGACGCCGGGCCTGCGGACGTCTGCAAGCTACCTCGGTCTCAAATGTGATCAACTCCCACGCAATCTATTTACTGCTGCTGCTGCTCCTGATCGTAACCTGGACCTGTGCAAAAACGCACAGAAGTGTAGCATCAGCACAACCGACCCCATGTGCTGGTAAGTGTCTGGCCTATCCCGGCGAAGTAGTGACAAGCCTAGGACCAGACACTCGCATAAACCTGTGCAATTCAATATATATATGTGTACCACAAAATAACAAGAAATAATCAAGTAATAACACAATAAGGAATATCTTAAAGAATTCAACAATTAACCACGGTTAATAATTTCACAAGGAAAAACAAAGTGTAATGTAAACACAAGTAATATCGATTCAAGAAATAGCAAGCAATTGCACGGCATCACCCTTCGTGCTTTTACTCTCATCCTCACCAAATAAACAAATAAAGTACACGGCATCACCCTTCGTGCTTTTACTCTCATCCTCACCAAACAAACAATTAAAGTACACGGCATCACCCTTCGTGCTTTTACTCTCATCCTCACATCCATAGTACGGCATGATCCTTCGTACATGGTTCAATAACAGGGCACGGCATGATCCTTCGTGCATAATCAATAAATAAACATGGCACGGCATTAACCTTCGTGCATAAATAAATAAACATGGCACGGCATCACCCTTCGTGCATTATCACTCTTCCTCACCCAAATAACAATCACAGTTAAGGGGAGAGAAAGAAACAACAATTCATAAATCGTCCCATCAAGGGCAATCAATAATTATCTTCACAACAAGTCCCAACAAGGGAGAACAATAACAATTCACCTGTAATATATCTCAAAATATCATTTTCCAACGACTCACGGTCATACTAGACGCCGGTGTATGGATGCTCGTCACCACAGACCCATACACCGCACTCGATCACATAACACATAACACATAATCCTATTCCCTCAAGCTAGGATAGAACAAACACTTACCTCGAATGCTTATGAACAATTCACTCCGTGGAAATGTCTTTTCTTTCAATTTGGCTCCAATCCAACCGTATCTATACACAATTGATTTAATATCATCAATTCTACTCAACAAACTAATTCCTAATACCAAATACTACTTTTACAACATTCTGCCATGAATAGTGAATTTCAACCCGGGCCCACATGGTCGGAATTCGGGGTTAGGACCAAAATCCGGTTACCCATTCCCCCACGAGTTCATATATATAATTTGTTTCAAAATCGGACCTCAATTCGAGGTCCAATTCCCAATTTATGAAAAACCCTATTTTCTAACAAAAACAAGAATTTTACCATGAAAATCTTTGATTTCTTATGAAAAACATGTTTAATGATGTTAGGAATTGAAAGAATTAAGTAAAAAGTGACTTACAATCGTTTTGATTAAGAAGAAATCCTTGAAGAATCGCAAATGGGTGTTTTGGTTTTGTAAAATATGAAGAAATGACTGAAATTCGTGTTTTTCAGGTCTCCGTGTTCGCATTTGCGAACATGGGTTCGCAATTGCGAACCCCGACCAATTTCTGGAGTTTGAAAAATAAGCTAAGGCTGGGAAGTTCGCATTTGCGAACATTTGTTCGCATTTGCGAAGCCAAGGCAAAACTGGGAAGTTCGCATTTGCGAACTATTGTTCGCAATTGCGAACACAAGCTAAATATGGGGAGGTTCGCATTTGCGAACTATTGTTCGCATTTGCGAACCCAGGCAGAATAGTGGCGAGTTCGCATTTGCGAACTATAGTTCGCATTTGCGAACACGGGCACAGTAGGGTCAAGTTCGCATTTGCGAACACAGGCACAATAGGGGGGAGTTCGCATTTGCGAACTATTGTTCGCATTTGCGAACTCTGCAGAATAGTGGGGAGTTCGCATTTGCGAACTATTGTTCGCATTTGCGAACTCTGCAGACCAGTTGCAGACAGCAACTTCTAACATGAAAAATTGATCTCGTGGCCTATCCAAAGTTCACCCGAGCCCTCGGGGCTCCAAACCAAATATGCACATAACCTTAAAAACACATTATGAACTTGTTCGTGTGATCACATCGCCAATATCACATCGTTTTCATCAAATCAAGCCTCAAATGCATGATTTTCATACCTTTAGTTTTCAAAACTTTCAAACTTGGGACTCGAGGTCCAAAACATCTCAAACGACATCCAAATGTCACCAAACTTTACAGAAATCACATATATAATATTTAAGACTTGTACCGGGCGTCGGAACCAAAATACGAGCCCGATACCAAGGTCAATTAATTTATTTCCTTTAATAATTGCATCAAAACACAATTTCACATAAAAATTCATAACTTGGGCTCTAGGCCTCAGGAATTCGACTACGGACGCATGTCCAAGTCCCATATTTTCCTACGGACCTCTCGGGACCATCAAATCTCGGGTCCGGATCCGTTTACCAAAAATGTTGACCGAAGTCAACCATATAAATATTAATATCATTTTTATCCAAATTTCCCATAGAATTCATATTTTCTATCACAAAATCTTTCCGGCTACATGCTCGGATCGTGCACGTAAATCGAGGCAACATAGAATGAGGTTTTCAAGGCCTCGGAAGCTCGAAATGATTAATTAAATAAGTGATGACCCTTTGGGTCGTCACAATCTCCACCTCTAAAACAACCGTTCGTCCTCGAACGGACAAAAGAAAGAAGTACCTGAGTTGGGGAACAAATGAGGGTAGCGGCTCCGCATATCGGACTCGGACTCCCGGGTCGATGCCTCAGGAGGCTGACCTCTCCACTGAACACGCACAAAAGTATAACTCTTCGACCTTAACTGTCGAACCTGCCGGTTTAGAATGGCCACCGGCTCCTCCTCGTAAGATAGATCATTGTCCAATTGGACAGTACTGAAGTCTAACACATGTGTGGGATCGCCGTGGTATCTCCGAAGCATAGATACATGAAAAGCTGGATGCACGGCTGATAAGCTAGGCGGCAAAGCTAATCTGTAAGCCACCCTCCCCACTCTGTCTAGAATCTCAAATGGGCCAATATACCTAGGGCTGAGCTTGCCCTTCTTCCCAAACCTCATCACGCCCTTCATAGGCGACACTCGGAGCAATACTCGTTCACCAACCATGAAATCTACATCTCGAACCTTACGATCCGCATAAGTCTTTTGCCTTGACTGAGCTGAACGCAATCTCTCCTGAATAGTCTTGACCTTATCCAAGGCCTCCTGAACTAAGTCTGTACCCAACAACCGAGCCTCTCCCGGTTCAAACCATCCGACCGGTGATCGACATCGCCTACCATACAACGCCTCATACGGAGCCATCTGGATGCTAGATTGGTAACTGTTATTGTAGGCGAACTCTGCTAATGGTAGAAACTGATCCCATGAGCCTCCGAAATCAATTACACTCTCTCCCAACATGTCCTTGGAGATCTAAATAGTATAATTAAATGATTTGTCCATTTGGGGATGAAATGTCGTACTCAGCTCGGTCTGCATGCCTAACTCACATTATACAACTCTCTAAAAAGATGATATAAACTGAGTTTCTCGATCCAAAATAATAGAAACAGGCACACCATGTAGGCGCACAATCTCCCAAATGTAAACCTCCGCTAACCTCTCCGACGAGTAGGAGACAGATACTGGAATAAAGTGTGCTGATTTGGTCGGCCTATCAACAATGACCCAAATAGCATCAAATTTCCTCCGAGTCAAAGGAAGTCCAGTAACGAAGTCCATAGTGATCCGCTCCCATTTCCACTCGGGAATTTCAATCCTCTGGAATACACCACCAGGTCTCTGGTGCTCATATTTCACCTGCCGACAATTTAGACACCGAGCGACATACGCAACGATATCTTTCTTCATTCTGCGCCACCAATAGTGCTGCCGTAAGTCCTGGTACATCTTCGCGGCGCCTGGGTGAATAGAATACCATGAACTGTGGGCCTCTGCTAAGATTAACTCTCGAATCCCTTCGACATTAGGTACACAAACTCGACCCTGCAATTTCAATACCCCATCATCATCTAGGTTTACCTGTGTGGCACCTCCCCGCTGTACTGTATCTCTCAACTCACGCAAATAAGGATCATCAAATTGCCTCTCACGGATACGCTCTAATAAAGAAGAACGAGCGACTGTGCAGGCTAACACCCTGCTAGGTTCAGAAATGTCTAATCTCACGAACCGGTTGGCTAAGGCCCGGACATCTAGAGCTAATGGTCTCTGACTGACTGGAATATAAACAAGACTACCCATGCTGGCATACTTTCTACTCAATGCATCGGCCACCACATTGGCCTTACCTGGGTGATACAAGATAGTAACATCATAGTCTTTTAGCAACTCTAACCATCTCCGCTGTCGTAGATTCAACTCCTTTTGCTTGAACAAGTACCGTAGGCTTTTGTGATCAGATGTACACCTCACATGTCACACCATATAGATAATGCCTCCGGATCTTTAAGGCATGAACCATTGCTGCCAACTGAAGATCATGAACTGGATAATTCTTCTCATGTATCTTTAATCGCCTCGAAGCATAAGCGATAACCTTACCATCCTCGCATCAATACCGCTCCAAGCCTCGTATGAGATGCGTCACAATAAACCGTATAAGGCCCCGTACCTGTAGGTAGTATCAACACTCGTGCTGTGGTCAAAGGTTGTCTTGAGCTTTCGAAAGCTTGCCTCACACTCCTCGACCATCGAAACCGAACACCCTTCGGGTCAACCCGGTCATCGGGGCGCAATAGAAGAAAACCCTCTACAAAACGACGGTAGTAACCTCGCTAATCCCAAGAAACTCCGGATCTCGATCACTGGAAGTCGGTCGAGGCCAATTCGGACTGCCTCAATCTTCTTTGGGTCTACTCGAATACCTTCCACCGATACAATGTGACCCGAAATGCTACCGAACTCGGCCGAACTCACATTTAGAAAATTTGGCATATAGTTGGTTATCTTTCGGAGTCTGAAGAACCACTCCGAGGTGTTGCTCGTGCTCTTCCTGGGCTGCGGGAGTATACCGGGATGTCATCTATGAATACTATCACGAACGGATCTAAGTAAGGCCCTGAATACCCGATTCATCAACTCCATGAATGCTGTCGGGGCATTGGTCAACCCGAAGGAAATGACCAAGAACTCATAATGCCCATATCTAGAGCGAAAAGGTGTCTTAGGAATGTCAGCCGCCATGATCTTCAGCTGATGGTAGCCCGACCTCAAGTCTATCTTAGAGAATACTCTCGCTCCCGGAGCTGGTCAAACAAATCATCAATCCTCGGCGGTGGATATTTATTTTTGATAGTCACCTTGTTTAACTCGTCGGTAATCAATACACATCCGCATCGAGCCATCCTTCTTTTTACAAATAATACGAGTGCTCCCTGCGGGAAACACTCGGGCTCGATAAAGCCCTTCTCGAAGGTCCTGCAACTCGATCTTTCAACTCTTTTAGTTCGGCGGGGCCATACGATAGGGTGGAATAGTAGATGGGCCGAGTACCCGGTGCCGGATCAATACGAAATCAATATCCTCTGTCGGGTGGCATGCCCGCAGGTCCGAAGGAAAAACCTCGGGAAACTCCCGTGCAATAGGGACTCAATCAATGGAAGGAACTTCTGCACCGGAATCACGAACATAAGCCAAATAAGCTAGACACCCTTCTCGACCATATGTCGAGCCTTAACATAGGAAATAACAGTGCGAACGGAGTGGCTTGAGGTACCCTTCCACTCTAATCGGGGTGATTCGGCAAGGCTAAGGTGACAGTCTTAGCATGACAATCAAGAATAGCATGGTATGGGGACAACCAGTCCATCCCCAATATGACATCAAAATCTACCATATCCAAAAGCAACAGATCAACACGGGTCTCAAGACCCCCAAATATAACTACGCACGAACGATGCACCCGATCGACTATAATAGAGTCACCCACTGGCGTAGCCACATAAACTGGAATATCCAGAGCATAGCTGGGCACAGCCAAATACGGTGCGAAGTAGGAAGACACATAGGAATATGTAGATCCAGGGTCAAATAATACCTGAAGCACCTCTGCCACACACAAGAATAGTACCTGTAATCACAGCATCTGATGCCTCTGCCTCTGGCCTGGCTGGTAAAGCATAGAATCGGGGATCTGCACCTCCCCTCTGAGCTGCGTCTCTAGGACGACCATCAACTGGCTGACCTCTACCTCTCGCCGGACGGTCTCCACCTCTACGGTCTCGACCTCCACCTCTATAATCTCTACCCCCGCCTGCGGCTGGCTGGGCAGGCTGAGGGTCAGCTGGGGCCTCGAATCATAGGACGAGGACCTCGCCGCCGAGAGTTGCCCGCCGCTATAGGGCAATTCTCGATAAAATGACTCGGGTCGCCACAACCGTAGCAACTCTTGGACCGATAGGGCCGCTGGCCCCGGCGACCTGAATGGCCTCCACGAACACTGCGAAGAGGCCGAGCATTAATAGGAGACCGGTCCGAATAATGCCCCGAACACCACGATCACCTGGTCCACCCCGCGAAGCTCGAAGGGCGGAATGAAAAGGCCCGGAGGACTGGCCTCTATCAAAGGATTCTCTGCTACCGGAGGAAGAACCACCAAACTTGCCCTGAATGACGAGGCCTCTTATCCGAAGAATAACCGCCTCCCCTAGCAAGAGCCATCTCGACTCGATGTGATGCATTGGCCGCCTCCCGAAATGATATGTCACTTCCCACGCCCGTAGCCATCCGGAGTCTAATCGGGCCGATTAAGCCCATCTATAAATCGCGGACCCTCTCTCGCTCCGTGGGAAGTATCACCACCGCATGACGAGCCAAGTCGATAAATCTCGTCTCATACTGTGTAGCCGTCATAGTGCCCTGATGGAGGCGCTCAAACCGCCTCCGAAGTACATCCCTCTGAGTAGCGGGGAGAAACTTCTCCATAAATAGTTCCGCAAACCGGTCCCATGATAAAGCTGGGGACCCTGCTGGTCGAGTCAGGCAATAATCTCTCCACCAAGTCTTGGCGGATCCTGCAAGTCTGAAGGAGAGACTCTTTCCTAACTCAATAGACTCTGGAGGACAAGTACGGACGTCTCCGTACCTACCTCTCAAACTCTACTAAGCTTGTTCGTGAGTGGTGAGACCTATGTAACCTAGAGCTCGATACCAACTTGTCACGACCCGGAGAACAAAGAGACTACAGCTAGTAACATAAATAAAGAGAGAGAGACGCCGGGCCTGCGGACGTCTGCAAGCTACCTCGGTCTCAAATGTGATCAACTCCCACGCAATCTATTTACTGCTGCTGCTCCTGATCGTAACCTGGACCTGTGCAAAAACGCACGGAAGTGTAGCATCAGCACAACCGACCCTATGTGCTGGTAAGTGCCTGGCCTATCCCGGCGAAGTAGTGACAAGCCTAGGACCAGACACTCACATAAACCCGTGCAATTCAATATATATATGTGTACCACAAAATAACAAGAAATAATCAAGTAATAACACAATAAGGAATATCTTAAAGAATTCAACAATTAACCACAGTTAATAATTTCACAAAGAAAACAAAGTATAATGTAAACACGAATAATATCACTTCAAGAAATAGCAAGCAATTGCACGGCATCACCCTTCGTGCTTTTACTCTCATCCTCACCAAATAAACAAATAAAGTACACGACATCACCCTTCGTGCTTTTACTCTCATCCTCACCAAACAAACAAATAAAGTACACGGCATCACCCTTCGTGCTTTTACTCTCATCCTCACATCCATAGTACGGCATGATCCTTCGTACATGGTTCAATAACAGGGCCACGGCATGATCTTTCGTGCATAATCAATAAATAAACATGGCACGGCATTAACCTTCGTGCATAAATTAATAATCATGGCACGGCATCACCCTTCGTGCATTATCACTCTTCCTCACCCAAATAACAATCACAGTTAAGGGCAGAGAAAGAAACAACAATTCATAAATCGTCCCATCAAGGGCAATCAATAATTATCTTCACAACAAGTCCCAACAAGGGAGAACAATAACAATTCACCTGTAATATATCTCAAAATATCATTTTCCAACGACTCACGGTCATACTAGACGCCGGTGTATGGATGCTCGTCACCACAGACCCATACACCGCACTCGATCACATAACACATAACACATAATCCTATTCCCTCAAGCTAGGATAGAACAAACACTTACCTCGAATGCTTATGAACAATTCACTCCGTGGAAATGTCTTTTCTTTCAATTTGGCTCCAATCCAACCGTATCTATACACAATTGATTTAATATCATCAATTCTACTCAACAAACTAATTCCTAATACCAAATACTACTTTTACAACATTCTGCCAGGAATAGTGAATTTCAACCCCGGGCCCACATGGTCGGAATTCGGGGTTAGGACCAAAATCCGGTTACCCATTCCCCCACGAGTTCATATATATAATTTGTTTCAAAATCGGACCTCAATTCGAGGTCCAATTCCCCAATTTATGAAAAACCCTATTTTCTAACAAAAACAAGAATTTTACCATGAAAATCTTTGATTTCTTATGAAAAACATGTTTAATGATGTTAGGAATTGAAAGAATAAAGTAAAAAGTGACTTACAATCGTTTTGATGAAGAAGAAATCCTTGAAGAATCGCAAATGGGTGTTTTGGTTTTGTAAAATGTGAAGAAATGACTGAAATTCGTGTTTTTCAGGTCTCTGTGTTCGCATTTGTGAACATGGGTTCGCAATTGCGAACCCCGACCAATTTCTGGAGTTTGAAAAATAAGCTAAGGGTGGGAAGTTCGCATTTACGAACATTTGTTCGCATTTGCGAAGCCAAGGCAAAACTGGGAAGTTCGCATTTGCGAACTATTGTTCGCAATTGCGAACAGAGGCTAAATATGGGGAGGTTCGCATTTGCGAACTATTGTTCGCATTTGCGAACCCAGGCAGAATAGTGGCCAGTTCGCATTTGCGAACTGTAGCTCGCATTTGCGAACACAAGCACAGAAGGGTCAAGTTCGCATTTGCGAACTATTGTTCGCATTTGCGAACTCAGGCACAATAGGGGGAGTTCGCATTTGCGAACTATTGTTCGCATTTGCGAACTCTGCAGAATAGTGGGGAGTTCGCATTTGCGAACTATTGTTCGCATTTGCGAACTCTGCAGACCAGTTGCAGACAGCAACTTCTAACATGAAAAATTGATCTCGTGGCCTATCCAAAGTTCACCCGAGCCCTCGGGGCTCCAAACCAAATATGCACATAACCTTAAAAACACATTATGAACTTGTTCGTGTGATCACATCGCCAATATCACCTCGTTTTCATCAAATCAAGCCTCAAATGCATGATTTTCATACCTTTAGTTTTCAAAACTTTCAAACTTGGGACTCGAGGTCCAAAACATCTCAAACGACATCCAAATGTCACCAAACTTTACAGAAATCACATATATAATATTTAAGACTTGTACCGGGCGTCGGAACCAAAATACGAGCCCGATACCAAGGTCAATTAATTTATTTCCTTTAATAATTGCATCAAAAACAATTTCACATAAAAATTCATAACTTGGGCTCTAGGCCTCGGAATTCGACTCCGGACGCATGTCCAAGTCCCATATTTTCCTACGGACCTCTCGGGACCATCAAATCTCGGGTCCGGATCCGTTTACCAAAAATGTTGACCGAAGTCAACCATATCAATATTAATATCATTTTTATCCAAATTTCCCATATAATTCATATTTTCTATCACAAAATCTTTCCGGCTACATGCTCGGATCGTGCACGTAAATCGAGGAAACATAGAATGAGGTTTTCAAGGCCTCAGAAACTCGAAATGATTAATAAAATAAATTGTTGAACCTTTGCCAGGTTGTAGAATTGTTATTGTTCTCCCTTGTCGGGACTTGTTGTGAAGATAATTATTGATTGCCCTTGATGGGACAGTTTATGAATTACTACTTCTTTCTTTGCCCTTAACTGTGATTGTTATTTGGGTGAGGAAGAGTGATAATGCACGAAGGGTGATGTCGTGCCTTGATTTATTATTTATGCACGAAGGTTAATGCCGTGCCATGTTTTATTGATTATGCACGAAGGATCATGTCGTGCCCTGTTATTGAACCATGTACTAAGGATCATGCCGTAGTATGGATGTGAGGATGAGAGTAAAAGCACGAAGGGTGATGCCGTGTACTTTAATTGCTTATTTGGTGAGGATGAGAGTAAAAGCACGAAGGGTGATGTCGTGCAACTGTTTGCTATTCCTTGACTTGATATTACTTGTGTTTCCATTTTACTTTGATTCCTTGTGAACTTATTAACTGTTGTTAATTGTTGAGTTCTTTGAGATATTCCTTATTGTGTTATCATTTGGTTATTTCTTGTTATTCTGTGGTATACATATATATTGAACTGCACAGGGTTTATGTGGGTGTCTGGTCCTAGGCTTGTCACTACTTCGCCGGGATAGGCCAGGCACTTACCAGTACATGGGGTCGGTTGTGCTGATGCTACACTTCTGTGCGTGTTTGCACAGGTCCAGGTTACGATCAGGAGGAGCAACAGCAGTAAATCGATTGCGTGGAAGTTGATCACATTTGAGACCGAGGTAGCTTGCAGACGTCCGCAGGCCCGGCGTCTCTCTCTCTTTATTTATGTTACTAGCTGTAGTCTCTTTGTTCCGAGACAAACAGAATTATGTTATATTTCTTTTAAACTTTTATGTGTAGTATTCAGTAGTAGTTCGTGAGTTGATGACTCCACGTCTTGGGTAGAGGATTTCAGTATGATTTTCATCTTGTAATTAGTTATTTCTATTTCGATGAAGTATTCCGCAATTATTTAATTAAAATTGTGTTAAAAACAGGATAGTATGAATATAGTGGCTTGCCTAGCTACCACGAGTAGGCGCCATCACGATCCCGATGTTGGGGAAAAATCCGGGTCGTGACAAGTTGGTATTAGAGCTCTAGGTTACATAGGTCTCACCACTCACGAACATGCTTAGTAGAGTTTGAGAGGTAGGTACGGAGACGTCTGTACTTGTCCTCCAGAGTTTATTGAGTTAGGAAAGAGTCTCTCATTTGTTCTTTCTTGTCGTGCGACTTGTTCCTCAATTACTGATTGAATTTCTATTCTGTCCTTTCGCAGATGGTGAGGACACGCACTTCTTCGTCCGCTGACCAGCAGCCCGAGCCCCAGGCAGCTCCCGTGAGGGGCAGGGGCCAAGGCCGTATCAGAGGCCATGGTAGGGGTAGAGCTCAGCCCCAGGCAGCTACCCCAGAGGTGGAGCCTCATATTGAGATTGACGAGGAGGTTCCAGTCCCAGCAGCTCCAGTGGGCCCAGCTCAGGTCCCGGGAGAGGCTTTATTTACCCCGGATCTTCGGGATGCTTTGGTCGGAATAGCGGGATTTATGGACAGCATTGCCAGAGCGGGCTTATTATCGGTTGCACCAGCTGCTTCTCAGGCTGGAGGAGGGGCCCAGACTCCTCTTGCTCGTACTCCGGAGCCAGTAGCTCCTCAGCCTCAGGCACCAGTGGTTCAGCCAGCTGTGGCCACTCAGTCAGGTACCACAGCTCATGCAGGTGATGGAGCGGCCATGACTTATGATTCGTTATGGAGACTTGATCGGTTCTCCAAGCTATTTACCACTACATTCAGTGGAGCCACATCATAGGATCCTCAGGACTTCTTATTCAGTTGCCATGAGATTCTCAAGACTATGGGGATCATGGAGTCAAATGAAGTTGACTTCTGTACATTCAGACTTGCAGTATCCGCTAAGACTTGGTGGAGAGATTATTGCTTGACTCGACCAGCAGGGTCCCCAGCTTTATCATGGGATCAGTTTGCGGAATTATTTATGGAGAAGTTTCTCCCTGCTACTCAGCGGGATGTACTTCGGAGGCAGTTTGAGCGCCTCCATTAGGGCACTATGACAGTTACACAGTATGAGATGAGATTTGTCGATTTGGCTCGTCATGCGGTGGTGATACTTCCCACGGAGCGGGAGAGGGTCCGCAGGTTTATAGATGGGCTTAATCAGCCGATTAGACTCCAGATGGCTATGGGCGTGGGGAGTGACATATCATTTCAGGAGGCAGCAAATGCAGCACGTAGAGTTGAGATGGCTTTTGCTAGGGGAGGCGGTTATTCTTCAGATAAGAGGCATCGTCATACAGGCAGGTTTGGTGGTTCTTCCTCTGGTGGCAGAGAATCCTTTGATAGAGGGCAGTCCTCCAGGCCTTTTCATTCCGCCCTTCAGGCTTCACAGGGTGGACCGGGTGATCGCGGTTTTCGTGGGCATTATTCAGACCAGCCTCCTATTAATGCTCAGCCTCTTCAGAGTGTTCGTGGAGGCCATTCAGGTCGTCAGGGCCAGCAGCCCTATCAGTCTAAGAGTTGCTGCGGCTGTGGTGACCCAGGTCATTTTATCAGGAATTGCCCGCTAGCAGCGGGCAACTCTCAGCAGCGAGGCCCTCGTCCAATGATTTAGGCCCCAGCTGACCCTCAGCCTGCCCAGCCAGCGAGGCGGGGGTAGAGATTATAGAGGTGGAGGTCGAGACCGTAGAGTTGGAGACCGTCCAGCCAGAGGTAGAGGTCAGCCAGTTGATGGTCGTCCTAGAGACGCAGCTCAGAGGGGAGGTGCAGATCCCCGATTCTATGCTTTACCAGCCAGGCCAGAGGCAGAGGCATCGGATGCCGTGATTACAGGTACTATTCTTGTGTGTGGCAGAGGTGCTTCAGTATTATTTGACCCTGGATCTACATATTCCTATGTGTCTTCCTACTTCACACCGTATTTGGCCGTGCCCAGCTATGCTCTGGATATTCCAGTTTATGTGGCTACACCAGTGGGTGACTCCATTGTAGTCGATCGGGTGCATCGTTCGTGCGTAGTTATATTTGGGGGTCTTGAGACTCGTGTTGATCTGTTGCTTTAGGATATGGTAGATTTTGATGTCATATTGGGGATGGACTGGTTGTCCCCATACCATGCTATTCTTGATTGCCATGCTAAGACCGTGACCTTAGCCTTGCCAGAATCACCCCGATTAGAGTGGAAGGGTACCTCAAGCCACTCCGTTCGCACTGTTATTTCCTATGTTAAGGCTCGACGTATGGTCGAGAAGGGGTGTCTAGCTTATCTGGCTTATGTTCGTGATTCCAACGCAGAGGTTCCTTCCATTGAGTCAGTCCCTATTGCACGGGAGTTTCCCGAGGTTTTTCCTTCAGACCTGCCGGGCATGCCACCTGACAGGGATATTGATTTCTGTATTGATCTGGCATCGGGCACTCAGCCCATCTCTATTCCACCCTATCGTATGGCCCCGCCGGAGCTAAAAGAGTTGAAATATCAGTTGCAGGACCTTCTTGAGAAAGGCTTTATCAGGTCCAGTGTTTCCCCCTGGGGAGCACCTGTATTATTTGTAAAGAAGAAAGATGGCTCGATGCGGATGTGTATTGATTACCGGCAATTAAACAAAGTGACAATAAAGAATAAGTATCCACTGCCGAGGATTGATGATTTGTTTGACCGGCTCCAGGGAGCGAGGGTATTCTCTAAGATAGACTTGAGGTCAGGCTACCATCAGCTGAAGATCAGGGCGGCTGACATTCCTAAGACATCCTTTCGCTCTAGATATGGGCATTATAAGTTCTTGGTCATGTCCTTCGGGTTGACCAATGCCCCGACAGCATTCATGGAGTTGATGAATCGGGTATTCAGGCCTTACTTAGATCTGTTCGTGATAGTCTTTATAGATGACATCCTGGTGTATTCCCGCAGCCAGGAAGAGCACGAGTAGCACCTCAGAGTGGTTCTTCAGACTCTGAAAGATAACCAGTTATACGCCAAATTTTCTAAATGTGAGTTCTGGCTGAGTTCGGTAGCATTTCTGGGTCACATTGTATCAGTGGAAGGTATTCAGGTAGACCCAAAGAAGATTGAGGCAGTCCAGAATTGGCCTCAACCAGCTTCAATGACTGAGATCCGGAGTTTCTTGGGATTAGCAGGGTACTACCGTCGTTTTGTAGAGGGGTTTCCTTCTATTGCAGCCCCGATGACCAGGTTGACCCAGAAGGGTGTCCAGTTCCAGTGGTCAGAGGAGTGTGAGGCGAGCTTTCAGAAGCTCAAGACAGCCTTGACCACCGCGCCCGTGTTGATACTACCTACAGGTGCAGGGCCTTATACAGTTTATTGTGACGCATCTCGTATAGGGCTTGGAGCGGTATTGATGCAGGATGGTAAGGTTATCGCTTATGCTTCGAGGCAGTTAAAAATACATGAGAAAAATTATCCAGTTCATGATCTTGAGTTAGCAACAGTGGTTCATGCCTTAAAGATCTGGAGGCATTATCTATATGGTGTGACATGTGAGGTGTACACTGATCACAAAAGCCTACAATACTTGTTCAAGCAAAAGGAGTTGAATCTACGACAACGGAGATGGTTAGAGTTGCTAAAAGACTATGATGTTACTATCTTATATCACCCAGGTAAGGCCAATGTGGTGGCCGATGCATTGAGTAGAAAGTATGCCGGCATGGGTAGTCTTGCATACATTCCGGTCAGTCAGAGACCATTAGCTCTAGATGTCCAGGCCTTAGCCAACCGGTTCGTGAGATTAGACATTTCTGAGCCTAGCAGGGTGTTAGCCTGCACGGTCGCTCGTTCTTCTTTATTAGAGCGTATCCGCGAGAGGCAATTTGATGATCCTCATTTGCGTGAGTTGAGAGATACAATACAGTGGGGAGGTGCCACACAGGTAAATCTAGATGATGATGGGGTATTGAAATTGCAGGGTCGAGTTTGTGTACCCAATGTCGAAGGGATTCGAGAGTTGATCTTAGCGGAGGCCCACAATTTGCGGTATTCTATTCACCCGGGCGCCGCGAAGATGTACAAGGACTTACGACAGCACTATTGGTGGCGCAGAATGAAGAAAGATATCGTTGCGTATGTCGCTCGGTGTCTAAATTGTCGGCAGGTGAAATATGAGCACCAGAGACCTGGTGGTGTATTCCAGAGGATTGAAATTCCCGAGTGGAAATGGGAGCGGATCACTATGGACTTCGTTACTGGACTTCCTTTGACTCGGAGGAAATTTGATGCTATTTGGGTCATTGTTGATAGGTTGACCAAGTCAGCACACTTTATTCCAGTATCTGTCTCCTACTCGTCGGAGAAGTTAGCGGAGGTTTACATTAGGGAGATTGTTTGTCTCCATGGAGTGCCAGTATCTATTATCTCTGATCGGGGTACGCGGTTTACCTCGTGGTTCTGGAGAGCGGTCCAGCAGGAGTTAGGCACCCAGGTTCAGCTGAGTATAGCTTTTCATCCCCAAACGGATGATCAGTCCAAGAGGACTATTCGGATTCTAGAGGACATGCTTCGAGCGTGTGTTATTGATTTCGGAGGCTCGTGGGACCAGTTTCTACCATTAGCAGAGTTCGCCTACAATAACAGTTACCAATCTAGCATCCGGATGGCTCCGTATGAGGCGTTGTATGGTAGGCGATGTCGATCACCAGTTGGATGGTTTGAACCGGGAGAGGCTCGGTTGTTGGGTACAGACTTAGTTCAGGAGGCCTTGGATAAGGTCAAGACTATTCAGGAGAGATTGCGTTCAGCTCAGTCCAAGCAGAAGACTTATGCGGATCGTAAGGTTCGAGATGTAGATTTCATGGTTGGTGAACGAGTATTGCTCCGAGTGTCGCCTATGAAGGGCGTGATGAGGTTCGGGAAGAAGGGCAAGCTCGGCCCTAGGTATATTGGTCCATTTGAGATTCTAGACAGAGTGGGAGGGGTGGCTTACAGATTAGCTTTGCCGCCTAGCTTATCAGCCGTGCATCCGGTTTTTCACGTATCTATGCTTCGGAGATACCACGGCGATCCCACACATGTGTTAGACTTCAGTACTGTCCAATTGGACAATGATTTATACTACGAGGAAGAGCCGGTGGCCATTCTAGACTGACAGGTTCGATAGTTGAGGTCGAAGAGTTATCCTTCCGTGCGTGTTCAGTGGAGAGGTCAGCCTCCTGAGGCATCGACCTGGGAGTCCGAGTCTGATATGCGGAGCCGCTACCCACATTTGTTTACTAACTCAGGTACTTCTTTCTTTTGTACGTTCGAGGACGAACGGTTGTTTTAGAGGTGGAGATTGTGACGACCCAAAGGGTCATCACTTATTTTATTAATTATTTCGAGCTTCTGAGGCCTCAAAAACCTCATTCTATGTTGCCTCTATTTACGTGCACAATCCGAGCATGTAGCCGGAAAGATTTTGTGATAGAAAATATGAATTCTATGAGAAATTTGGATAAAAATGATATTAATATTGATATGGTTGACTTCGGTCAACATTTTTGGTAAACGGATCCGGATCCGAGATTGGATGGTCCCGAGAGGTCCGTAGGAAAATATGGGACTTGGACATGCGTCCGGAGTCGAATTCTGAGGCCTAGAGCCCAAGTTATGAATTTTTCTATGAAATTGTTTTTGATGTAATTGTTAAAGGAAATGAATTAATTGACCTTGGTATCGGGCTCGTATTTTGGTTCGACGCCCGGTACAAGTCTTAAATATTATATATGTGATTTCTGTAAAGTTTGGTGACATTCGGATGTCGTTTGAGATGTTTTGGACCTTGAGTCCCAAGTTCGAAAGTTTTGAAAACCAAAAGTATGAAAATTATGAATTTGAGGCTTGATTTGATGAAAACGATGCGATATTGGCGATATGATCGCACGAACAAGTTCATAATGTGTTTTTGATGTTGTGTACATGTTTGGTTTGGAGCCCGGGGAGCTCGGGTAAGGATTTGATAGGCCGTTGGATGAAATTCTGAATTTTTGCACTGCTGGTTTTTCACCCAGCTGTTGTCTTCGCAATTGCGAAGTATTTCTCGCAATTGCGAAGGTGGCAGGTCAAGGCAGGGTTCGCAAATGTGAACCCTTGGTCGCAAATGCGAAGGGTGCCCAGGACCGTTTGGGTTCGCAAATGCGAACCAAACCTCGCAATTGCGAGGCCTCCAGTGAAAAGGCATTCTTCGCAAATGCGAAGGTCCCTCAGCCCAACCTTGTTCGCAAATGCGAACAAATGTTCGCAAATGTGAAAGTCCCTGGAGGCCAGCCTGGTTCGCAAATGCGAACATATGTTCGCAAATGCGAAGCCCCCAAATTGGCCTTGGCTTCGCAAATGCGAACAAAAGTTCGCAAATGCGAACTTCCTAGCCTTAGCTTATTTTTCAAACTCCAGAAATTGGTCGGGGTTCGCAATTGCGAACCCATGTTCGCAAATGCGAACACAGAGACCTGTAAAACACGATTTTCAATTCATTTCTTCACTTTTTACAAAACAAAAACACCCATTTGCGATTCTTCACGGATTCTTTCTTCTGCAAAACAATTGTAAGTCACTTTTTACTTAATTCTTTCAATTCCTAACATCATTAAACATGTTTTTCAATAGAAATCAAAGGTTTTCATGGTAGAATTTCTTGTTTTTGATAGAATATAGGGTTTTTCATAAATTGGGAAATTGGACCTCGAATTGAGGTCCGATTTTGAAACAAATCATATACATGAACTCGTGGGGGATGGGTAACCGGATTTTGGTCCGAACCCCGAGTTCCGACCATGTGGGCCCGGGGTCGAAATTCACTATTCCGGGCAGAATGTTGTAAAAGTTGTATTTGGTCTTAAGAATTAGTTTGTTGAGTAGTATTGATGATATTAAATCAATTGTGTATAGATACGATTGGATTGGAGCCAAACTTGAAAGAAAAAGACATTTCCACGGATTGAATTGTTCATAAACATTCGAGGTAAGTGTTTGTTCTATCCTAGCTTGAGGGAATAGGATTATGTGTTATGTGTGTTATGTGATCGAGTGCAGTGTATGGGATGCAGTGACGAGCATCCATACACTGGCGTCTAGTATGACCGTGAGTCATTGAAAATGCTTATTTTGAGATATATTTACAGATGAATTGTTAAACCTTTGCCAGGTTGTAGAATTGTTATTGTTCTCCCTTGTCGGGACTTGTTGTGAAGATAATTATTGATTGCCCATGTTGGGACAGTTTATGAATTTCTGCTTCTTTCTTTGCCCTTAACTGTGATTGTTATTTGGGTGAGGAAGAGTGATAATGCACGAAGGGTGATGCCGTGCCTTGATTTATTATTTATGCACGAAGGTTAATGCCGTGCCATGTTTTATTGATTATGCACGAAGGATCATGCCGTGCCTTGTTATTGAACCATGTACGAAGGATCATGCCATACTATGGATGTGAGGATGAGAGTAAAAGCACGAAGGGTGATGCCGTGTACTTTAATTGCTTATTTGGTGAGGATGAGAGTAAAAGCACGAAGGGTGATGCCGTGCAACTGTTTGCTATTCCTTGATTTGATATTACTTGTGTTTCCATTTTACTTTGATTCCTTGTGAACTTATTAACTGTTGTTAATTGTTGAGTTCTTTGAGATATTCCTTATTGTGTTATCATTTGGTTATTTCTTGTTATTCTGTGGTATACATATATATTGAACTGCACAGGTTTATGTGGGTGTCTGGTCCTAGGCTTGTCACTACTTCGCCGGGATAGGCTAGGCACTTACCAGCACATGGGGTCGGTTGTGCTGATGCTACACTTCTGTGCGTTTTTGCACAGGTCCAGGTTACGATCAGGAGCAGCAGGAGTAAATCGATTGCGTGGAAGTTGATCACATTTGAGACCGAGGTAGCTTGTAGACGTCCGCAAGCCCGGCGTCTATCTCTTTATTTATGTTACTAGCTGTAGTCTCTTTGTTCCGAGACAAACGGAATTATGTTATATTTCTTTCAAACTTTTATGTGTAGTATTCAGTAGTAGTTCGTGAGTTGGTGACTCCACGTCTTGGGTAGAGGATTTCAGTATGATTTTCATCTTGTAATTAGTTATTTCTATTTCGATAAAGTATTCCGCAATTATTTAATTAAAATTGTGTTAAAAACAGGATAGTATGAATACAGTGGCTTGCCTAGCTACCACGAGTAGGCGCCATCACGATCCCGATGTTGGGAAAAAATTCGGGTCGTGACAATTTTGTAGACCTACCCTCATATTTGTTTGCTAGATTTCAGTTGTTGGGTATTCTGTCCGTGTAAAATAGATGATTTGATTTTCAAGTTTCTATTATATTCCTATATTTTGTGATTGTCAATTTTGTCAGTTGGTTGTTTGTTTACTAGCCTCATGATTTAGCAATTTTTGCGTTTCTTTTGATTCAATCCAAATTCACGTATTATTCTTCTCTACTTTTGTTTTTGGTATTGATTTAAAACGCTTAAGGTTCTGCTCACCTCTCTACTCCAAAAGAGATTCATATTTGAATTGTCAGACATATACGTGTGTCAATTGCTTCTAGTTTTTCTTATGATTCACTTGTTTAAGCCTATAAAACGGAAGAACATAACTAGAAGTTTGATAAATTAAAACTTGAATCGTGGATGTATTTGTGTGCAATTTGGTTAAACCAGATCTGTTGCTAATGTGTATATGATTGATGTGTTGAATCATATTAGAAGGGATGTGGATTGGTTATATAAGAATCGAACCTTTTTTTAGTTTTAGTTGAATTATCCTAAGAGTTGATTAATAAAAAAAAGGGTGTATCCCATTTACTTAAGAGGATACTAGCACATGGTAGGATTCAAAAGAAAGTTAGGTGGAAGGATTTTAAAATAAAAAGGGGACTTTGCTTAATGCTTTTAAGAGTTAGAAAGTAGATAACATGGGGGTAATAATCAAAAGGCTAAAGGGATACACATGAAAAAGGAATATACAAGCTGTAAAGAAAAGTGTTTGAATAAAAAAGAGAGCAAGTTTGGTCTTTAAATAGAGAGACATACATTGAGAGTGGGAGGACAGATTTTAAGATTCTAATAGGGAGGTCTTTTGTAAGAGAGGACTGTTTGATTGAAATTTCAGTTTTCTTTTTCTTGGAGTGAATTGAAAACCAGAAATCATTGTTGCACTGCTGTTTTTTCTCTTGTTTTATACTTGTGATTCGCATCTGGTATTCCTGGGGATCTGCCACTGTTCCATTGTTTTGTTGGTGTTTGTTGTTGTTTGTTACAGGTTGTTGGGTGCTGCTGCTGGTCCAGTATAGATCCAAACAGTTCAAATCACGTATTTTAAATAGCATTATCTTCCTAGGAACGTATTTTAAATAGCATTATCTTCATAAACTCGGGTGCACATTTATGTGACCCAAATCCAAATCTTAACAACGTCGAAATGTGTTAAAGATCACAGGCGTACAGGTACGGTGTGATCCGAAATACATTTTCACGACGTTGCAATTTCTGTAAATAATATTAAAAGCGGTTAAGGGTTAAATTTTACATAAGTTAAAGCGTGGTAAAAATCAGATAAATAAGTTGAATTTGATAGTTTAGCGACCGTGCTAGAACCAGGAACTCGGGAATGCCTAACACCTTCTCCCGGGTTAAAAGAATTCCTTATCCGGTTTTCTGATTCGCAGACTGTTAAACAGAGTCATTCTTTTCCTCGATTCAGGATTCAACCAGTGACTTGGGACACCATAAATCTCTCAAGTGGCGACTTTGAATTAAATAAATAAATCTCGTTTCGATTGTCACTTAAATGGAAAAACTCTTTTGCGCCCTTCGCGGGTAGCGCCGAAAGGAGGTGTGACAGATCTGGCGACTCTGCTGGGGAAAAGAACCCAGAACCACTGGTTCATGGTTAGAATTTCGAGCTCGGAATAATTTTTGTATTTGGATTTATTTGTTATCTGATACTTTTATATGATATATGCTTAAAATGTAAAAATGATATTTTTACTACTTTTATATTACCTCCGAGGATGTGCTTACTTGTTGAGACTCCCTATTATGTTAGTCTCCTACCCTAAAATAAGAAAGAGGCTCGGAATGTTTCTAAGCCGGCTGGCCTTTTGGTTCCTAGAAAGGAGCTCCTTCCTCGACTTGAGTTGTCTGCTCGGGTACACGGTCTTGAACAAATACCCAGGTATTCAATATAGTATAACAAAACTTTATACCGAATCCCTAGTAGGAACGCCTATTTGCATCATGTAGCATTTGACTTAGGGGACTCAACACAGGGGTTGGGTCTGTCTAGGACAAGCAACCTGAAATGAAAAGACCATCGTGCTCCATCCTGTTTGTTTTATGCATTTATTTGCTTCAGACTTGCATGCTGGCCGGCTTTTAAATATTGGATAAAATGAAAAAAAAGAATAATATAATAATATAGAGAGATTACTACTCATTTTTAGGAAAACAAACCAATGCCCAAGTAGTGTCGAAACTCTGCCGTATTTTTTAGATAATAATAAATAAAAAAAATAATTTTTTTTATAGTTTATTTTGTTTACCAATGAAAAAAAAGAACAATTGATAAGTTTTTCATTTCAAAATAGTTTGCTTTATTTGCCAATAAAAAAAAATTGAAGAGTTTATTTTTCAAAATAATTTGTTTTACTTTCCACTAAAAATATATATATATATTTTCAAAAAAATAGTTTGCTTTATTTGCCAATATAAAAAAAAAGCGTGACTTTGTTTTAAAAAAAATAGTTTATTTGTTTGTCAATAAAATGAAAAAATAGTTCGTTTTGTAGCCAATAAAAAATAAAAATAAAAAGAAAAATATTAGTTTGCACATATAGTTTGTTTTATTTGGAACTGAACTACGCGTGTTTGATTACCAAAAGATGTGAGATACGTAGGCAACCCCCATCGGGTCCAACTTCCTAATTTGCAAAAATATCCAAAAATGTTGAATTTAATTTTTCATCGTAAATAAGTCGGTGATGCCGTTTTCAAAATAGCCGAATGTTCCCGAAAGGGACGCCGGGAAGACTGATTTTGTATAAAAAGCCACATTTGGGTCAATTTTTTAGATTTTGACCGATTGACCTACACATCCTTAAAATCTTCGTCCCTGAGGCGCTGAAAGGCCGTGTTTGCAATTTGGGGTTTTCTATTTTTTGAAAAATTAGAAAAATAGTCATAAATAAGTCGGTGATGTCGCTTTGTCAAATATAGCCGAATGTTCCTGGAAGGGATGCCGTAAGACTGATTTTGCATTAACAACCACCTTCAGGATTTTGACCGGTTAGCTAACACCGCCTTAAAATCTTCGTTCCCGAAGTGTTGAAAGTTCGTATTTTCAAAAACAAGTTTTTTTTATTATTATTTGAAAAACAAGAAAAAGAGTCGGTGATCAAATGAATGTCGTTTGCATTTTTGGTCAGAATAAGCCAAGCTAGCTTCGGTGGTGTTTTAAACTGTTCTTGCCAAGATAGCCTTAGAGTATCTTTCAGTTGTCGAAAGGCTATTTTTGTAGAAGAATGGATAAGTTTGTGAAGACATAAAATAATCCTTCCCGGCCACAAAATTTATGAGAAATTGAGAAGGGGCCACGTTTGAAAAAAATAACCATTTGGTTGAAATTGGCAAACATGGAAGGAGTCTGTCAGTCTGCTCTTTTTAATTTGTATTTCTTTTGATTAGAACATGTGGTGTTTGATTTTTGGAGTCTATACTGGAGGGTTTCTAGAAAAGAAAGAAAAAAGAAATAATGGAGGATTTCAGAAATACTTGAAAGAGGTACAAACCAAATATGTCTGGATGATGCATGCAATTAGAGCAAAGACATGTAGAAATGGTTGAACTGCTTAGGAACATTGCATGCCAACATGCAAGTACAATATGTGTCAAACTCTAATGCTGACCAAGTTTGTTTTTTATCCAGAAGATTTCAAACAGTTAGTTTGTTAGGACGTTCTGGCAGATTACCATTACCACACGAGATCCAAAGGGCCCATTCCGAAAAGCATGTCTAGTTCGGAAAAAAACATCGAAGAGGGAAAAATGGAAATGCAAACAATGAAGGAAGAAGTAGACATGTTAAGGCAACAGATAGCAGAACTGCACATAGGCTGGGCTAGAGGGAAACCATTATCGATGCTTCCCAATGCTCCTACTCTCCCACCAGCTCAGACTCCGAAACATCCTCCCCCTTGTACGTCGACAAGCTTCCCAAGTCACCACTACTACTAGGGAAGAAATCCCTATGATCCCCAATTTCCACGACCCAATCAAAACCTTCCTCCACCAAATGCTCTCGTCTTTATGGCGCCTCCACCAGCCCCATTGCATAAGTCTTCTAATGAGCCATTATTTCAGGCTCATGATACAGAATATTACCCCCCTGCAATCACATTCAAAGCAACCGAGCCACATACCTATAATCCTAACTTTGAGGTCCCGGCGGAAATTGAAAGGCCGGATAACAGCCTAGAGCAGGACAAGATGATGCGGAAGTTTAAATGCCTGGAGCAATCCTTTAGGAACATGCATGGGGTAGGCAACCAGGTCAGCATAGCCTACAAAGATCTATGCCCTTTTCCTGACATCCAATTACCAGCAGGATTCAAGATGCCCAAGTTCGATTTGTATGAAGGGCATGGCAGTCCTATGGATCATTTGCGGGGTTTTTTTAGTAATATGAGGGGAGAAGGAGGCAAAGACGAGTTGTTAATATCTTACTTTGTCCAGAGTTTGAGTGGGTCGGCATTGGAGTGGTATACAAGACAAGATCCAAGCAGGTGGTACACATGGGATTATCTGGCACAAGCTTTCGCCGGACACTTCCAATACAACCTTGACATAGTTCCAGACCATCTCACATTACTAAATCTTGAGAAGAAACCCGGGGAGAGCTTCCGAGAATTCAGATTCCGATGGAGAGAATATGCAGCAAGAGTTGATCCTCCGATGAGAGAGGGGGAAACGGTGGACTACTTTTTGCAGACTTTGGAGCCAACTTACTTTGGTCACCTGTTGATATTGGTTGGAAAATCTTTAACCGAAGTGGTAGAAATGGCCAGTATGATAGCAGAGAGACTTGAGTCCAATAAGATCATGAGCTATTCCGCGATAAAAGCAACAACTCAATCTATTCAAAGCGGCACGGGGGTTGCACTCGGGAAGAAGAGAAGAGAAGAAGTTGCAACTGTAGAGGAAGGTACTTGGTCCAGATCGAAAGGTCCTTCCCCTCACTACCAACTCAGACCCTACCACCCAAATCACACTCCGCAGAATACACATCCACCTCCACAAAACGCACATCCACCACCAAGGGCTTACAATAACCCTCCAGGACCAAAGAACATTGACTGAGTTGGGAGAAACCTATGCTGCTTTGTTCCACAAATTAAAGCAGTTAGACTTGTTAAGTCATGTTGAGCCAAGATTGCCACATCCTGTACCACAAAATATGGATCGCTCAGTAAGTTGTGAGTATTGTTCAGGGGCTCCCGAACATGATACTGAGAAGTGTTAGAAGTTGAAACATGTAGTGCAAAATCTTATTGACACCAATAAGATCGAGGTTCAGACACCTAAGGCACCCAACATCAATCAGAATCCATTGTCAGCTCACCATTAGACCCATATGATCAAACTAGTACACAACGGAAGGGAAAATTAAGAAGCCCGATCCGTGATATTGGGACCATATTCCAAGGCAAAACCAATCAGCAGTAGTTGGTATCTAAGAAGTCGTGTTTGGTAATCAGGAGGAGTTTCAGTGGTTTATTTTGTTGTCATTTCTGTTGTCCGGGTTATTTTCAGGGTTGTGATCCGGATTTTGTCTTGTAATCAAACCCTCTTATCCTTCCATTTCTGTCATTGCAGTTTGCTTAGTCTTGTCGAGTTTCGTTTCAGGGTTGTACTTTGGTTAGTTTAATGAAACTTTCGGTCTTTTGTTACCCCCAGTCATCTTTTTTGTTTAGTTCTTTTTATCATTAGATTTGTCATTTGTGCGAACGCCGATTCTAGTGACATGGCATCCGCACATAATTTTGACCTAATATTAAGAGTTAATCATGAAGCAATTGGAAGATGATCAGGGCATTTAAAAGAAATAAAAACAATTGGAGATTATTTGGAGCACGAGTCATGTGAAACTGGGGTAGGTAAAACACGAAGAAAACCTCAAGGGCAAATTGGCCATGTTGACATATGGGTCGCTCGTGATAGTGAAATAAGAGTGTCGTCTAGCGATGCTTTAAAATGACAAATGAAAAGGCGAATGGACAGATATGGTTATCAATCCTGGCACAACCAGAAGATGTCGTGAATCTTTAAATATATTGTTTGCACTTGACATGTTTTGAAGATTGGAATGATGAAGGTATTTTGCTCTGCTATCTAAACACTTTATCCTTCGTTAACACTTTGAGCCTTAATTATTTTGTTTATACCCCTCTTTTATCGTTAAAGAACAAAAAAAGAAAAAAAATGAATGAAAAAATAATGATAAGAAAATCACAAGAAAGCAAAAAGTGGGGAACTACGTTTTACTTGATTCCTCAAAGAGGATACGTAGGCGCTTCACAGCTCGGTCATAGTGTAAATAAAGAAATAAAAAAATCCCCAAGTAAGAAACCGGGGCAAAGAAAAATTGTGTTTATTGTAAATAAATTTAGGTCCGAAGGTTGTAAATTTTGAACCCAAAATTGATTTGTTTTGAGCCTTTAATACCCTTTCTTTCTAGCCCTATTCAAATCCCACATTACGGTCCAAAGAAAGACCTTCTGATCAGTCTTTATAAGAGGCCAAGTCAAGCAAATACAATTGTCTCATCAGAATATAACACTCTAATTCCCAGCAGAAAAGACTCTGATTCCCAGTAGAAAAGAAATACAAGAGATTCTTAGTAGTGACACCAAAATCCCCAGCTAAAAGTAATACAAATAAGAGAGTCTTACCGGTGAAAACCTTCACAGGCACCATAAGGCGATGAAAGCTGAGAGAAAACCAAAATGAGAGAGGCTTGAAAGTGAAAACCCTTCGGGCACTACAAGTCGAATAAGGTGAGAATCAGATGGAAATCACAAGACAAAAATTGTGAAAGGCGATTAACGATGGAGGATAGGCCATATGTGCATGTCACGACAAGTACAGTTGGTATCCGCGTTTGATAAGTTTTTATAGTTATTTATTGTTAGAGAGTCATTTTTTTTCTTTGTCTTCTATTTTTGTTTCTTTTTATTTTTCTCCTTTTTATCAAAAAATTCCCCATCAAAGTCTGTCTAGTCAAAACAAGTGAGAAATGACGTCAAAACTTGCCACCAACTTTCCAATTATTATGCAAGGAAAGGAAATGCCATTGATGGCAGAAAAGTGTGGTGCAAGGAAGATGTCATGACCCATACCCTGGTAGTGATGGAGCCCAACACAATGCTAGGCAAGCTCGACCATATTATCTCTTAAACCAGCCAATTATTAATTCCAATTAATCAAGTTAAACTTAAACAACAAGTGTTCATATCAAAATGATAAACGTAATAGTAGAAACATACAAAATACGGTCCCAACCAAATCATGGTGTCACAAGTCTGAGCCTCTACAGAATAAACATCCTAATACAAACAAGTCTAAGCAAAATGAAAGCAACAAAATGATAAGGAAGGAGAAAACAGGTTCTGCGGACGCCGGCATCTACCTCCTAGTCTCCGCAAAGCTAGATATGAGTAAGTAGCTATAACAACTCAACTGCTCTCGGGCACCTGTGAATCTACACAAAAAGTGCAGGGGAGTGGGGTGAGTATATTTCAACTCAGTGAGTAATAATAATAAACAATAACTGAAAATAAGAACTCCTGTACTATCACTAAATAGTTCGAAGGCAAACCCCCACAAATAAGTCAGAACTACAGTGAGTACTCTGATCTCTAGTCCACATCTATCTCAACAAGATCCCACACTGACCAAATCCTCACTCTCGTATCGCTACGGTGTACAACCAACTCAATGTATGTAGATATATACATATGTCTATAATGTAAGAGTATTTAAGTATGTATATGGATATGAATAAGTATAATGCCCCGGCGTGCAGCCCGCTCCAATACATATACCGCTGTGGCACGCAGCCCGCTCCATTTAACATCGACGGTGCTCACTGGGGGTGTATATAGACTTCGGAGGGGCTCCCTAGGCCCAAGCATTATGTTATTGCGGCATGCAGCCCGATCCACACATATATCACTGCGGCGTGCAGTCCGATCCAATATGTATATATAAATATATAACTATACTGCTGCGGCGTGCAACCCGATCCCATTATATACACCAGCGCTCATTGAGAATGTGTATATATATATATATATATATATAATATATCACAGTGGGTGCAGCCCGATCCCATAATATACTCCAGCGCTCACTGAGAATGTGTGTAGACTCAGACTCCGAAGGGGCTCCTACAGCCCAAGCGCAATAATACTACGGCGTGCTGTCCGATCCACATGTATATATTACTGCGGCGTGCAGTCCGATTAATCATATATACTGCTGCGGCGTGCAGCCCGTTCCAATATAGATATATATACATAATACCTCATAATGGGTCCTCGACCCTGTCGCAATTAGTATAGAATTCGCCTTTCAGGCCCACTCAGCTAAATCAGGGAATTTCCACCCTAAGTAATCTGTCTCTCGCAGTACACATCTAGTACTGGCTCTTAATGTGCTATTCAGCTAGTTTTACGACTGAGTGTAAGTTTCCAACATGATATAGGGGTCGGCTAGCTCTACAGGTCCCCTAATGCTCTACAGATCGGCACAAGGCCCCAAACATGGCTATTAGCCCAATTACATAGTTATAATCTCATTATCAGTCATAATACACAATATACTATTAGCCGGGAAGGACCAAGTCCAATTCCCCAATCACAATGTCACCACGGCCGCCACAAGACGTGTGTCTCTTCTCAACATAGCACTGTGAAGTGCTTGTACGGGGTTTCAAACACTTAGTACATTATTTACTATCACCACTCACCTCGAACCAGTAGAAGTCCTAGCTCGCTTTGCGCTTGCCTCGCAAATCAATCTCCTCAAATGCCAAATCTGCTCAAAATCAATTATAATACATCAATATATGCCAAATTCACGCAACCGGTTCGAAATAACTCAAATTATATCAAAACCCACAAAGTTGTCGAAACCCGACTTTTGTAACGCTTCTCGAAAAATTACAAAAGTTACATATTCGGAATCCTCATCTCAACATGAGCCTATGCATATAAAGTATTCGAAAATCGGACTCCGTTTTCCCATTCAAATCGACATTTTGCCAAAGCCCTGGCTTAGGATAAATTCCCCCATAATTTCTTCCAATTTCAGTAAAATAGAGGAGGATTTCAAGATAAAATCACGTAAATGAACCATAAAATTCACCTCCGATGATAACCCGATGAACTCCCAGCAATTTCCCGTCCAAATCGCCCAATTCGCCTCTTAAAACCGAGCCCTAATGTGTTTATGACTTATGAAATTTTTTCCTTCTGTTATTCTTATCACAGGTGCGATTTCCGCTTCTGCGGTTCTTGACTTCGTACCTGCGAGTCCGCTTTCGCGGTCAAAGGGCCGCTTCTGCGATTCCATACCAAGCCGCACAGTTCTACTTCTGCGGTCCAGGTCTCGCACCTGCGAGACCGCATAAGCGGATTGGGCTTTGCTTCTGTGATAACTCACCGGCTGGCCTCCTCCGCTCCCGTGATCGGGGGCTCGCTTCTGCGAGCCCGCTTCTGCGCCTCGCTGGCCGCTTCTGCGAATATGCCCAAACTAGCCCAATCTCGCTTCTGCGAGGATCCTGCCGCACGTACGCATCGGCTTCTGCGGTTCTCCACCCACATAAGCGAAAATATCAGAAGCCAAAAATCCAGACCTGCAAAATCCCTGAAATTCCTCCGTTTAACCTCCCGAAACCACACCGGGTCCCCCGGGACCCCGACGAAAACCACAAACATACTCCATAGCACTATACGAACTTGCTCCAATGATAAAAACACATCCTTTAACACGGAAAAACATCGAATTCAAGAAATTCAAGCCTAAGTTTCCATTCAAACTCCCGCAACCGACATTCGATCAAAAACCCGACCAAACGATCTCCGAATGACCTAAAATTTTGGAGACACATCCAAAATCACCTAACAGAGCTACTGCAACTGTCAGAATTTCATTCCGACTCCCGGATCAAAATCTCACCTATCGATCGGATTTTGTCAAAATTCAACTTTAGCCAATTCAATCCTAAAACTACACCGGGCCTCCAAATTCACTTCCGATCGCTCTCCTAGCTCATAAATGACCTCCCGGAGCTGGCCGAATCATCAAAGTTTGATTCCGAAATCTCTAACTCTCAAGTCAACATCCAACTGACTTTTCTTAACTATTCCTTTTTCTAAGAGACTATTTGTCTCATTTCCAACCAACTCAATCCCGGATTGACTCAAACTTACCCAACATGCATTTTGCAACATTAACAAGCATATAACAGGGATAACGGGGTGATAACTCACATGATGACAGGTAGGGTCATCACATTCTCCCCAACTTAAGAAAACGCCCGTCGTCAAGAAATATACCTGGAGACTCAAATATGTGAGGATATCTGCTCCGCATCTCCTGCTCGACCTCCCAAGTAGCCTCCTCCACGGGCCGACCTCTCCACTGCACCTTGACTGAAGCAATCTCCTTGGACCTCAATTTTTGAACCTGTCTACCCAGAATAGCCATTGGCTCCACATCATAAGATAGATCACCATCGAGCTAAATAGTACTGAAGTCTAATACATGAGACGGATCCCCAATGTACTTCCGGAGCATCGACACATGGAATACTAGATGAACACTGGACAAGCTAGGTGGTAAGGCCAACTCATATTCTACCTCTCCAACCCTTCTAAGTATCTCAAAAGGACCAATGTACCTGGGACTCAGCTTCCCCTTCTTTCCGAACCTCATGACACCCTTCATGGGTGAAACCTTCAGCAATACTCTATCACCCACCATGAAAGACAACTCTCGAACCCTACGGTCGGCATAACTCTTTTGGCGAGACTGTGCTGTGCGAAGCCTCTCCTAGATCAACTTCACTCTATCCAGAGCATCCTGAACTAACTCAGTCCCTATCAATCTATCCTCACCATGCTCAAACCATCCCGCGGGAGACCTACACCGTCTTCCATACAATGCCTCGTACGGGGCCGTCTGAATACTCGACTAATAACTGTTGTTGTAGGCAAACTTAGCAAGTGGCAGGAACTCATCCCAGGAACCACCAACGTTAATCACACATGCTTCCAGCATATCCTCCAGGATCCAAATAGTACGCTCAGACTACCCGTCTGTCTGGGGGTGAAACGCGGTGCTCAACTCAACCCGCGTACCCATTTCCCGCTGAAATGCACTCCAAAACTGAGAAGTGAACTGAGTGCCTCTGTCATATATAATAGACACATTGGGACCCTATGCAACCTGACAATCTCCCGAATAAAGATCGCTGCCAACCGCTCCGATGAGTAAGTAGTACTAACTGGGATGAAATGTGCGGACTTAGTCAGCCGATCAACAATCACCCATACAGAATCAAACTTCCTCGTTGTCCGAGGGAGCCCAATAACAAAATCCATGGTTATCCTCTCCCATTTCCACTCGGGAATAACCATACGCTGAAGAACACCGCCCGGTCTCTGATGTTCATACTTGACCTGCTGCCAGTTGAGGCACTTGGCTACATGCCTACCAATGTCAATCTTCACCCTTCTCCACCAGTAGTGCTGTCTCAAGTCTTGGTACATCATCTCGACACCTAGATGAATAGAGTATTGCGAATTGTGTGCCTCCTCTAGTATCAACTCCCGCAAGCCATCTACATTTGGCGCGCATATACAGCCTTGCATCCTCAGAACACCCTCACTGTCGATAGTCACATCCCTAACATCGTTCTGCAGCACTCTGTTCTTAAGGACAAGCAAATGTGGGATATCATATTGTTGCTCCATGATGCGATCATATAAAGAAGATTGAGAAACAACATAAGCCAACACTCGACTCGACTCTAAAATATCCAACCTCACTGGTCGATTGGCTAGGGCCTGAATGTCATAAGCAAATGGGCTCTCCCCAACCGGGATGAAAGCTAGGCTGCCCATACTAACCGCCTTCCGACTCAAAGCATTGACCACAACATTGGCCTTCCCTTAGATGATACAAAATAGTGATGTCATAATCCTTAAGGACCTCCAGCCACCTCCGCTGTCTCAAATTAAGGTCCTTCTGTCTAAATAACTGCTGAAGACTGCGATGATCCCTGTACACCTCACATGAGACACCATATAGGTAATGCCTCCAAATCTTCATAGCGTGAACTATGGCTGCTAGCTCCAAATCATGAACAGGGTAGTTCTTTTCATGGGGCTTCAACTCGTGAGAAGCATAAGCAATGACCCTACCCTCCTGCATCAATACATAACCAATGCCAACTCTTGAGGCATCACAATACACAGTATAAGGTTCTGAAGCTGACGGCAGTATCAAGACTGGTGCTGTGGTAAGTGCTGTCTTGAGCTTCTGAAAGCTCTCCTCGCACTCCTCGGACCATACGAAAGGAATACCCTTCTGGGTCAATCTAGTCAAGGGTGAAGCAATAGAAGAGAATCCCTGAACGAATCGGTGATAATACCCTACCAATCCCAAAAAGCTACGGATCTCAGTAAATGAGGTCGGTCTGGGCCAACTCTGCACTGCCTCTACCTTCCTCGGATCTACTTGAATACCATCACGGGACACCACGTGTCCTAAGAAAGCCACAAACTCAAGACAGAACTCACACTTGGAGAACTTGGCAAACAGTTTCTCCTCTCTCAATCTCTGCAACACAATACTCAAATGATGGGCATGCTCCTCCTGGCTATAAGAGTAGACTATAATATCATCAATGAACACAATCACAAATGAATCCAGATAGGGCCTGAACACACTGTTCATCAGATGCATGAATTCTGCTGGGGTGTTGGTCAGCCCAAAAGACATCAGAAGGAATTCATAGTGACCATATCTAGTCCTGAATGCAGTCTTCATAATGTCAGACTCCCTAATCTGCAGCTGATGGTAGCCTGAATGAAGATCAATCTTCGAGAATACCCTAGCTCCCTAGATCTGATCAAATAAGTCATCAATACGATGCAGAGGATACTTATTCTTCACTGTTACCTTGTTCAGCTGCCTGTAGTCAATACACATCCTCATAGATCCATAATTCTTCTTAACAAACAGTACTGGTGCACCCCACGGTGACACACTCGGCCGAATGAACCCCTTATCTAGGAGTTCCTGGAGCTGCTCCTTCAATTTCTTCAGCTCAGCTGGTGCCATCCGGTACAGAGGAATAGAAATAGGTTGAGTGCCTAGCAATAAATCGATCCCGAAATCAATATCCTTGTCCGGCGGCATGCCCGTCAGGTCTGAGGAAAACACATCAGGAAAGTCACGCACAATGGGAACAGAATCAATATTGGGAGTCTGAGCCTCGACATCCCGCACAAATGCTAAATAAGAGAGACATCCCTTCCCAACCATTCGTTGGGCCTTGAGAATAGCATGACATGGGGATAACCAGTCCATGCCCAATATAATATCAAAATCAATCATGCTGAGAAGAAACAGGTCCACTCGGGTCTCCAGACTCCCAATAGTGACCAGACAGGACCGGTATACATGGTCCACAAGAATAGTATCCCCTAACGGGGTAGATACATGCATTGGCAGCTCAAGACACCTTTGGGTCATTCCCAAATGAGGAGAAAAATCAGTGGACACATAAGAATAAGTAGAACCAGAATCGAACAACACTGAGGCATCTCTGTGGCAGACTGAAATAATACTTGTAATGACAGCATTAGAAGCAACGGCCTCAGATCGACCCTGAAGAGCATAGCATCTAGCCTGTCCGCCTGATCGGCCTCCCCCTCGAGGGCGACCCCTAGCCGACTGACCCTCACCCCTAGCTGGTTGACCCTCACCCCTAGCTGGCGGGGCGGGTACTGAAGTAGAAGGACCAGATGACGAGGGATGCCCCCTCTGATGATAAGACCAGGAAACAAGATGGGGGCACTCTCTATGGTGGTGCCCAAACTCTCCGCACTCGTAGCAACTCCCCGGTGCTGGGGGCTGAGACTGATAAGGACCCCTGGCGCTGGAGTGGCCAGCTGATGAACTAGGCCGAGAAGAACCCTGGGCAGATGGGGCCTGAGAAGAACTCTAAGCTGGCATGGCGCTGAGAGATGGCTGACTCTGGTGCGAACCCTGATAACCCTGGCTAGAAGACCACCTACGGCGATGAGAGCGGCCCGACTGCGATAATCTGAATGAGCGACCTCTGCTCTACTAACTCTGGCCTCTGGTCTGGAGTGCCACTGGAACTAGCTGAACCTCGAGGCCTCTTGGCCCCTCTCTCATCCCGCTCTCTACGATGATCTGTCTCTATGTCACAAGCAATATCCACAGCATCCTCAAAAGTACGGCTCAAAACCCTCTCCCGAGTCATCAGAATACGAATGGGATAAATCAGAGGCCGTCCACAAAGCGTCCAATCCTTTCTCTGTCGGAAGGAACCAACCACGGCGCATATCTAGACAACTCTATAAATCCGATCTCATACTCTAACACTGACATGTCCCCCTGACGGAGACCCTCAAACTGCCTACGCATCTCCTCTCTCTGAGATCAAGGCACCCACTTCTCTAAGAACATAGTGGAGAACTCTGGCCATGATAGTGGTGCTGTCCTTGGTGGCCTACGGCGCTCATAAGCCTCCCACCAAGCGAAGGCTGGCCCCTGAAACTGAAAGGTAGTGAAGGATACACCAGTGGACTCCAAGATCCCTGCCGTACGGAGCATCCGACGGCACTTGTCCAAAAAACCTTGGGCGTCCTCGCCGGAGCACTAGTGAACACTGGAGGAGATAACCTCGTGAACCTTTCGAGACGACGCTGCTCATAGTCCGTCACAGCTGGGACCCTGTCCCCCTAAATCTGATATGCTGGGTGAACTAGAACCACATGCTGAACTGGAGGAGCCTCTGGTGTCTGCAGGCCCTGCACTGCTGGCTTTGAAGTGCGTGCTGCGGGGGTCCGATGACCACCCCCGGTCCCTGATGCAGCTGCTGCGGTGGTAACTGAAAACCGCCTGTGCCAGGCCAGTGCAAACTGCTAGTATCTGAGCCTGGGTCTCCCGTAGACCCGGAATGACAATGGATGCAGCTGGTGCCTCAACTGGCGCTGCTGGAGCCTCAGCAACTGGAGGCTGTGGGTCAGCTGGTACTGCATCCGCTGCCCTATCTCCGCCACAACCACGGCCGCGTCCAGGGCCTCTAGCAGGTGGTAGTGGTGGTAGTCCACCTCGTCTGGAAACTCGAGTTCTCACCATCTGCGAGAGAATAGAATGTCAAAGTTCAGTTTAAATCAAAAATAATCGCACGACAAGAATTCCAAGAATTAAAACTTTCCTAAAAGGTTTGCAGCGTCCAGAGGATAAGTACAGGCATCCCCGTACCGACCCACAAGACTCTACTAAACCGGCTCATGACTCGCAACACCTGTTAACCTGGCTCTGATACCAACTTGTCATGACCTAGACCCTGGTCGTGATGGCGCCCAACACAATGCTAGGAAAGCCCGACCATATTATCTATTAAACCAGCCAATTATTAATTCCAATTAATCAAGTTAAACTTAAACAACAAGTGTTCATATCAAAATGATAAACATAATAGTAGAAACATACAAAGTACGGTCCCAACCAAATCGTGGTGTCACAAGTCTGAGCCTCTACAGAATAAACATCCTAATACAAACAAGTCTAAGCAAAATGAAAGCAAAAAAATGATAAGGAAGGAGAAAACAGGTTCTGTGGACGCCGGCAACTACCTCGTAGTCTCCGCAAAAGTAGATATGAGTAAGCAGCTACAACAACTCAACTACTCTAGGGCACCTGTGAATCTGCACAAAAAGTGCAGGGGAGTGGGGTGAGTATATTTCAACTCGGTGAGTAATAATAATAAACAATAACTGAAAATAAGAACTCCTGTACTATCACTAAACAGTTCTAAGGCAAACCCCCACAGGTAAGTCATCACTACAGTGAGTACTCTGATCTCCAGTCCACATCTATCTCAACAAGGTCCCACACTGACCAAATCCTCACTCGTACCGCTACGGTGTATAGCCAACTCAATGTATGTAGATATATATATATATATGTATATATATGTCTATAATGTATAAGTATTTGAGTATGTATATGGATATGAATAAGTATAATGCTGCGGCGTGCAGCCCGCTCCAATACATATACCGATGCGGCGCGCAGCCTGCTCCATTTAACGTCGACGGCGCTCACTGGGGGTGTATACAGACTTCGGAGGGGCTCCCTAGGCCCAAGCGCTATGATGCTGCGGCGTGCAGCCCGATCCACACATATATACTGCGGCGTGCAGTCCGATCCAATATATGTACTGCTGCGGCGTGCAGCCCGATCCCGTGCATATATATATATATATATATATATATAGTGCTGCAGCGTGCAGCCCGATCCCATAATATACTCCAGCGCTCACTGAGAATATGTGCAGACTCAGACACCGAAGGGGCTCCTACAACCCAAGCGCAATAATATTGCGGCGTGCAGTCCGATCTATATGTATATATTGCTGCGGCGTGCAGTCTGATCCATCATATATACTGCTGTGGTGTGCAACCCGATCCAATATGGATATATATACATAATACCTCATAATGGGTCCTCGACCCTGTCCCAATTAGTATAGGATTGGCCTTTCAGGCCCACTCAGCTAAATCAGGGAATTTCCACCCTTAGTAATCTGTCTCTCACAGTACGCATCTAGTACTCGCTCTTAATGTGCTATTCATCTAGTTTTACGGCTGAGTGTAAGTTTCCAACATGATATAGGGGTCGCCTAGCTCTACATGTCCCCTAATGCTCTACAGATCGGCACAAGGCATCAAACATGACTATTAGCCCAACTACACAGTTATAATCTCATTATCAGTCATAATACACAATATACTATTAGCCGAGAAGGACCATATCCAATTCCCTAATCACCATGTCACCACGCCCGTCACAAGACGCATGTCTCTTCTCAACATAGCACTGTGAAGAGCTAGTACGGGGTTTTAAACACTCAGTACATTATTTACTATAACCACTCACCTTGAACCGGTAGTAGTCCTAGCTCGCTTTGCCCTTGCCTCGCAAATCAATCTCTTCGGACACCAAAGCTGCTCAAAATCAATGATAATACATCAATATATGCCAAATTCACGCAACCCATTCGAAATAACTTAAATTGTATCAAAACCCCCAAAGTTGTCAAAACCCGACTTTTGGTACTTTTCTCGAAAAATTACAAAAGTTACATATTCGGAATCCTCGTCTCAACACGAGCCTATGTATATAAAGTATTCCAAAATCGGACTCCGTTTGCCCATTCAAATCGACATTTTGCCAAAGCCCTGGCTTAGGCTAAATTCCCCCATAATTTCTTCCAATTTCAGTAAAATAGAGGAGGATTTCAAGATAAAATCACGTAAATGAACCATAAAACTCACCTCCGATGATAACCCGATGAACTCCCAGCAATTTCCCGTCCAAATCGCCCAATTCGCCTCTTAAAACCGAGCCCTAATGTGTTTATGACTTATGAAATTTTTTCCTTCTGTTATTCTTATCACAGGTGCGATTTCCGCTTCTGCGGTTCTTGACTCGCACGTGTGAGTCCGCTTTCGCGGTCAAAAGGCCGCTTCTGCGATTCCATACCAAGCCGCCCAGTTCCGCTTCTGCGGTCCAGGTCTCGCACCTGCGAGACCGCATAAGCGGATTGGGCTCCGCTTCTGCGATAACCCACCGACTGGCCTCCTCCACTCTTGTGATCGGGGGCTCGCTTCGGCGAGCCCGCTTCTGCGCCTCGCTGGCCGCTTCTGCGGAAATGCCCAAACTAGCCCAATCTCGCTTCTGCGAGGATCCTGCCGCATGTACGCATCCGCTTCTGCGGTTCTCCACCCACATAAGCGAAAATATCAGAAGCCAAAAATCCAGACCTGCAAAATCCCTAAAATTCCTCCGTTTAACCTCCTGAAACCACACCGGGTCCCCCGGGACCCCGACGAAAACCACAAACATACTCCATAGCACTATACGAACTTGCTCCAATGATAAAAACACATCCTTTAACACGGAAAACATCAAATTCAAGAAATTCAAGCCTAAGTTTCCATTCAAACTCCCGCAAACGACATTCGATCAAAAACCCAGCCAAACAACCTCTGAATGACCTAAAATTTTGCAGACACATCCAAAATCACCTAACAGAGCTACTGCAACTGTCGGAATTCCATTCCGACTCCCAGATCAAAATCTCACCTATCGATCGAATTTCGCCAAAATTCAACTTTAGCCAATTCAATCCGAAAACTACACCGGGCCTCCAAATTCACTTCCGATTGCTCTCCTAGCTCATAAATGACCTCCCAGAGCTGGCCGAATCATAAAAATTCGATTCTGAACTCTCTAACTCACAAGTCAACATCCAACTGACTTTTCTTAACTATTCCTTTTTCTAAGAGACTATTTGTCTCATTTCCAACCAACTCAATCCCGGATTGACTCAAACTTACCCAACATGCATTTTGCAAGATTAACAAGCATATAACAGGGATAACGGGGTGATAACTTGCATGATGACAGGCAGGGTCATCACATTCTCCCCAACATAAGAAAACACCTATCGTCAAGAAACATACATGGAGACTCAAATAGGTGAGGATATCTCCTCCGCATCTCCTGCTCGACCTCCCAAGTAGCCTCCTCCACGGGCCGACCTCTCCATTGCACCTTGACTGAAGCAATCTCCTTGGACCTTAATTTTTGAACCTGTCTACCCAGAATAGCCACTGGCTGATCATAAGATAGATCACCATCGAGCTGAATAGTACTGAAGTCTAATACATGAGACGGATCCCCGATGTACTTCTGGAGCATCGACACATGGAATACTAGATGAACACTGGACAAGCTGGGTGGCAAGGCCAACTCATATGCCACCTCTCCAACCCTCCTAAGTATCTCAAAAAGACCAATGTACCTGGGACTCAGCTTCCCTTTCTTTCCGAACTTCATGACACCCTTCATGGGGGAAACCTTCAACAATACTCTATCACCCACCATGAAAGACAACTCTCGAACCCTACGGTCTTCATAACTCTTTTGGCGAGACTGTGCCGTGCGAAGCCTCTCCTAGATCAACTTCGCTCTATCCAGAGCATCTTGAACTAACTCAGTCCCTATAAATCTATCCTCACTAGGCTCAAACCATCTGACGGGAGATCTACACCGTCTGCCATAATGCCTCGTACGGGGCCATCTGAATGCTCGATTAATAACTGTTGTTGTTAGCAAACTTAGCAAGTGGAAAGAACTCATCCCACGAACCACCAAAGTCGATCACACATGCTCGCAACATATCCTCCAGGATCTGAATAGTGCGCTCAGACTGCCCGTCTGTCCGGGGGTGAAATGCGGTGCTCAACTCAACCCGCGTACCCATCTTTCACTGAAATGCTCTCCAAAACTGTGAAGTGAACTGAGTGCCTCTGTCAGATATAATAGACACTGGGACCCCATGCAACCCGACAATCTCCCGAATAAAGATCGCTGCCAACCGCTCCGATGAGTAAGTAGTACTAACTGGGATGAAATGTGCGGACTTAGTCAGCCGATCAACAATCACCCACACAGAATCAAACTTCCTCGAAGTCTAAGGGATCCCAGTAACACAATCTATGGTGATCCTCTCCTATTTCCATTCAGGAATGACCATACGCTGAAGAACACCACCCGGTCTCTGATGTTCATACTTGACCTGCTGCTAGTTGAGGCACTTGGCTACATGCCTAACAATGTCAATCTTCATCCTTCTCCACCAGTAGTGTTGTCTCAAGTCTTGGTACATCATCTCGGAACCTAGATGAATAGAGTATTGGGAACTGTGTGCCTCATCTAGTATCAACTCCCACAAGCCATCTACATTTGGCCCGCATATATAGCCTTGCATCCTCAGAACACCCTCACTGTCGATAGTCACATCCCTAACATCATTGTGCAGCACTCTGTCCTTAAGGACAAGCAAATGTGGGTCATCATATTGTCGCTCCCTGATGCGATCATATAAAGAAGATCGAGAAACAACACAAGCCAACACTGGACTCGGCTCTGAAATATCCAACCTCACTGGCCGATTGGCTAGGGCCTGAACGTCATAAGCAAATAGGCTCTCCCCAACCGAGATGAAAGCTAGGCTGCCCATACTAACCGCCTTTCGACTCAAAGAATCGACCACAACATTGGCCTTCCCTTAGATGATACAAGATTGTGATGTCATAATCCTTAAGGACCTCCAGCCACCTCCGCTGTCTCAAATTAAGGTCCTTCTGTCTAAATAACTGCTAAAGACTGCGATGATCCGTGTACCCCTCACATGAGACACCATATAGGTAATGCCTCCAAATCTTCAGAGCGTGAACTATGGATGCTAGCTCCAAATCATGAACAGGGTAGTTCTTTTCATAGGGCTTCAACTCGCGAGAAGCATACGCAATGACCCTACCCTCCTGCATCAATACTGTCACGACCCCAAATCCGGACGTGATGGCGCCCAGCACATTGCTAAGCCAGCCTGACCAATCAAGATCAATAACGGAGCTAGAAGCTCGCTGTAGCCCATTTAAGCATATTAATTTACGAAATAACAGCGAAACATATAACGAAAACGGGGAACCAAGTCCCATAATACATCAACTCCCATAGACCGAAGGGTCAAGAGTCATGAGCCTCTAAAGAACATAAGTGTAATAAAGTTTATAACAAACTCAGTGCGGAAAGGAAAGACAACAAGATAAGAAATGACAGCTAGAAGGGGAGTCAGGTCCTGCGGACGCTGCAGCTACCTCGACTATCCCGCACAATGCCTCCAAGTAGCTACCGAATCAAGTCTGCTGAGAGGTACCTGGGATCTGCACACAAGGTGCAGGGAGTAAAATGAGTACTACCAGACTCAGTGGTAATAAATAAGGGTAACACAGCGTAGATAAGAAATCCACGGTAAAGCACAATGTAAAGTTGTAATTAATACCCTGTAACAGTCCTATATTAACAGCAGAGATGCAACAATATCAACAACAAGTAAAACAGCTAGCAGGTGTAGCTAAATGCAATGCAATGCATCAAATGACCGCTACGGCGCGTAGCCCGATCCAATTTGGGTACCCGTGCTCACTGTGGGGGTTCAGACTCCGGAGGGGCTCCTACAGCCCAAGCACAATATCACTGCGGCGTGCAGTCCGATCCGACATATGTACTGCTGCGGCGCGCAGCCCGATCCACTACTAGTCAGCTAATATGCAATCACAGCCTCGCAGGCTCAAAAGTAGTTTTGAAAACATCTTTTATCATTTTTTCAGTTGAAAACAGAAATATCAAATTCCAGGGATTGGGAAATAATATGATAACAGAAATAGCTGCGGACTAGTAATAAACTAGCATGTCAATATGATAAGACAATAATAACGATCCTCGCGGGATCCAATAACTGGCCCACGGCCCACATGTATACTCAACCGCCCGAGAAGGGGGTTCAACGGCTCAAGAGTAGCCAATATCACAGTATAATATGCAACCATCCGAGAAGGAGGTTCGACGGCTCATGAATAGCCTAATATCATAACATAGTATCAACAAGTCGGACTAAGCCATAGTCCCCAATCACAATCGACCCCGCACTCACAAGAGAGTACGTGTCTCACCGCTATACAGCGTCACAAAGTGGTATACCAGGGTTTCGAACCCGCTGGTCATCACCCACATCTATTACTCACCTCAATACGGCGCGATGACTACTCCGCAATGCCCTTGCCACGAGAATCAAGCTCCGCACGCGTAGAATCTGATCAAATACAGTAGAAATACAACAAATTAGGCCAATGGGACGACACCCAATCAATATAACTCAATTTACATCAAAATTCCCAAAGTTGTCAAAACCCGACTTTCGGTACGCTTGTCGAAAAATTACAAAAGTCACATATTCGGAATCCTCATCTCGATACGAGTCTAGGCATATAAAATTTACCAAAATCGGACTCCATTTGCCCACTCAAATCGGTGTTTTTCTTCAATTTAGGCCTAGGGCTCAAACCCACCTTTAATCTTCCATTTACGGAAATTTAACCAAGGATTTCATGTTAAAATGATGTAATTAAGCCACAAAACTTACCTCCGACGAATCCCCAATGAATTCCCAGCAATTCCCGTCAATTTCTTCCCTTGGAACTCAAAAATGGCGTTTTGGGGTATGAAACCCGCGACTGGTTCTGTTCTGAACTTAAACTCACTGCCAGGCCAATTAACCCTATGCGATCGCAGCACTGGGCTCGCGATCGCGATGCATAAATCCCTGGGGCCTGATTTTTCCTCTACGCGATCGCAGCCTTTGGCACGCGATCGCAATGAACAACAAAAGATCCCTACGCGATCGCAACTCCAGCCACGCGATCGCATTGCATCCGGACTTGACCTTACGCGATCGCACACTACACATCGCGATCACGATGCACAACCAGTCGACCTTACGCGATCGCATCACACCTCCCGCGATCGCGATGAGCAAACTTTCCGACCTCACTCCAATACTCTATGCGATCGCAGTCTCACCCTTGCGATCGCAGAGCTTCCCAGTTTTACCCTACGCGATCGCATGCTCCAGGCTCGCGATCGCGATGAACAAAAATCCTCTGCACTAATTGCAGCAGAAACAGCAGTGCATTTGGCACAAAAATGGTCCGTTTGGACCCCCGAATTCATCCCGAGGCCCCCGGGACCCCAACGAAAACCACCAACATACTCCAAAACATGATACGAACTTGTTCCAATCATAAAAACACCATCCTAAACATCAAAATCACCAATTACCCACGGATTCAAGCCTAAATTTCTTCAAAACTTCCGAATTACACATTCTATCAAAAACCCGACCAAACAACGTCCGAATGACCTGAAATTTTGCGGACATATCCAAAATCACCTAACGGAGCTACTGCAACTTTCGGAATTTCATTCCGACCCCCGGATCAAAATCTCACCTACCGTTCGGATTTCGCCAATTCAAGCCTAAAACTACACCGGGCCTCCAAATTCAATTCCGATCGCTCCCCTAAGTCACAAATCACCTCCCGGAGCTAACCGAATCATCAGAATCCGATTCCGAGCCCTCTAACCAAATAGTCAACTCCGATTTGACTTTCCTTATTCAAGTTCCTTCAAAAAGGCTATAAGCCTCATTTTCAATCCAAATCACTCCTAAATCATCCGATAGACTCTAGCACTGGTATAAAAGCATAAAACATGTATTTACAACATAACGGGGTGGTAATTCTCGTGACAACGGCCGGGTCGTCACATTCTCCCCCTCTTAAGCAAACGCTCGTCCTCGAGCGGGTCAAGAATCATACCTGAAGTCTCAAACAAGTGAGGATATCTCCTCCGCATCTCCCGCTCGATCTCCCAAGTGGCCTCCTCCACGGGTCGACCTCTCCACTGAACCTTAACCGATGCAATCTCCTTAGACCTCAATTTTCTCACCTGACGACCCAAAATAGCAATAGGCTCCACATCATAGGATAGATCACCATCAAGCTGAATGGTACTGAAGTCTAATACATGAGACAGATCTCCAATGTACTTCTGGAGCATAGACACATGGAATACTGGATGGACGCTGGATAATCTGGGCGGCAAAGCTAACTCATATGCCACCTCTCCAACCCTCTTAAGTATCTCAAAAGGACCAATGTACCCGGGACTCAACTTTCCTTTCTTCCCAAACCTCATAACACCCTTCATAGGTGAAACCTTCAACAATACCCTATCACCAACCATGAAAGACAACTCTCGAACTCTACGGTCTGCATAACTCTTCTGACGAGACTGTGCTGTACGAAGCCTCTCCTGGATCAACTTTGCTCTATCCAAAGCATCCTGGACTAACTCAGTCCCTATCAATCTAACCTCACCGGGCTCAAACCATCCCACGGGGGATCTACACCGTCTGCCATACACTGCCTCATACGGGGCCATCTGAATACTCGACTGATAACTGTTGTTGTAGGCAAACTCAGCAAGTGGTAGGAACTCATCCCACGAACCACCAAAATCAATCACACAAGCTCGCAACATATCCTCCAAGATGTGAATAGTGCGCTCAGACTGTCCGTCTGTCTGGGGGTGAAATGCTGTACTCAACTCAACCCGTGTACCCATCTCTCGCTGAAATGCTCTCCAAAAACTGAGAAGTGAACTGAGTACCCCTGTCGGATATGATAGACACTGGAACTCCATGCAACCGAACAATCTCTCGAATAAAGATCGCCGCCAACCGCTCCGATGAGTAGGTAGTACTAACTGGAATGAAGTGAGCTGACTTGGTCAGTCTATCCACAATCACCCATACGGAATCAAACTTCCTCGCCGTCCGAGGGAGTCCAGTAACAAAGTCCATAGTGACCCTCTCCCATTTCCACTCAGGAATAATAATGCGCTGAAATACGCCACCGGGCCTCTGATGCTCGTACTTAACCTGCTGACAGTTGAGGCACCGTGCTACATGTCTGACAATGTCCATTTTCATCTTTCTCCACCAATAGTCTTGTTTCAAATCTTGATACATCTTCGCGGCTCCTGGATGGATAGAATACCGCGAGCTATGGGCCTCCTCCAGAATCAACTCACGAAGGCCATCAACATTGGGCACGCATATCCGGCCCTGCATCCTCAATACGCCGTCACTATCAATGGTGACATCTCTAGCATCATCATGCTGAACTCTGTCCCTCAGGACAGCCAAATGTGGATCATCATATCGGCGCTCACGAATACGATCATATAGAGATGATCGAGATACAACACAAGCCAATACCTGGCTGGGCTCCGAAATATCTAACCTCACAAACCGATTGGCCAGCACCTGAACATCATAAGCAAATGGCCTCTCCTCAGCTGGAATATATGCCAAGCTCCCCATACTGACCGCCTTCCGGCTCAAAGCATCGGCCACCACATTGGCCTTCCCGGATGATATAATATAGTAATGTCATAATCCTTCAGCAACTCAAGCCATCTCCGCTGTCTCAAATTAAGGTCTTTCTGTTTGAACAAGTGCTGGAGACTACGATGGTCGGTATACACCTCACAAGACACACCGTACAAATAGTGTCTCCAAATCTTCAATGCATGAACAATGGCGGCTAGCTCCAAATCATGAACATGATAGTTCTTCTCATGTGGCTTCAACTGCCGAGAAGCATAAGCAATCACCTTACCTTCCTGCATCAACACACAACCTATCCCCACTCTCGAGGCATCACAATAAACGGTATATGAACCTGAAGCTGATGGCAATACTAACACTGGAGCTGTGGTCAAAGCTGTCTTGAGCTTCTGAAAGCTATCCTCGCACTCATCCGACCACACGAATGGTGCACCCTTCTGGGTCAATTTAGTCAATGAAGAAGCAATGGATGAAAATCCCTGAACAAATCGGTGATAATATCCCGCCAAACCAAGAAAACTCCTGATATCTGTAGCTGAGGTCGGTCTAGGCCAACTCTGCACCGCCTCTATCTTTTTCTGATCAACTTGAATACCATCACGAGACACCACATGTCCCAGAAATGCTACGGACTCGAGCCAAAACTCGCACTTGGAGAATTTAGCATATAGGCTTCTCCTCCCTCAATCTCTGCAACACAATACTCAAATGTTGAGCATGCTCCTCCCGACTACGGGAGTAGACTAGAATGTCATCAATGAACACAATCACAAATGAATCCAAATAGGGCCTGAACACACTGTTCATCAGATACATAAATGCTGCTGGGGCGTTGGTCAGCCCAAACAACATCACAAGAAACTCATAATGACCATATCGGGTCCTGAATGCAGTCTTCATAATATCCGAGTCCCTGATCTTCAGCTGATGATAGCCTGAACGAAGATCGATCTTAGAAAACACCCTCGCACCCTGTAACCGATCAAACAAATCATCTATGCGCGGTAGAGGGTACTTGTTCTTCACTGTCACTTTGTTCAATTGCCTATAATCAATACACGTTCGCATGGAACCATCTTTCTTTTTAACAAATAATACCGGCGCACCCCACGGAGACACACTAGGGCGGATGAAACCCTTATCCAGAAGCTCTTGAAGTTGCTCTTTCAGTTCTTTCAACTCAGCTGGTGCCATCCGATAAGGAGGAATGGATATGGGCTGAGTGCCCGGCACCAAGTCAATGCCAAAATCAATATCCCTGTCCGGCGGCATGCCCGGCTGGTCTGAGGGGAATACATCTGGGAAGTCCCTCACAACAGGTACATAATTAATGCTAGGAGACTCGGCTCCCACATCTCTCACAAAAGCTAAGTACGATAAACACCCTTTTTCAACCATCTTATGAGCTTTTAAGAATGAAATAACACGGCTAGGGACGAAATCGGTCGAGCCCCGCCACTCGATCTGAGAAATACCAGGAATGGCCAACGTAACTGTCTTAGCATGACAGTCCAATATAGCATGGTACGGAGACAACCAGGTCCATACCCAATATAACATCAAAGTCCACCATTCCCAACAATAACAAATCTGCCTGGGTCTCCAGACCCCCAATAGATATAACACGGGATCTATAGACATGATCCACAACAATCGTATCACCCACGGGGGTGGATACATGAACGGGTAAATCAAGACTACTACGAGTCGCACCCGAGTGATGTGCAAAATAAGAGGACACGTAAGAATATGTGGACCCTGGATCAAATAGAACAGAGGCATCTGCATCAGAGGCAACTGCTACCTGTAATCACTGCGTCGGAGGCAACTGCATCACGCCTGTCGGGAAGTGCATAGAACCGTGCTCGGCCTCCACCGGATCTCTCCTCGCCCACAGGGCGACCACGAGAAGACCGACCTCCACCTCTACTGGCCGAGATGGTGCGGAAGATGAGGGCTGATCCTCTGCCTGAGTCTCGTCCCTACGGAGTCGAGGGCACTCGTCTCCTCATGTGGCCAAACTCGCCACACTCATAACATGCACACGGTGCTGGAGAATGGGACCGGAGGGAACCCCTCGCCGCGAGAAGAACCCCGGGCGATGAAGTAGGTGCTGCGCACTCGGGATGGAAGGGCACTAGCGATGAGCGACCTCGCTCGAAACCCCTATCGACCACGACCATAAGAACCTCCGCTCTGCTCCGGGCGGCCTGAATGAGAAGGTCTAGATGAGCGACCTCCGCTCTGCTGGGAATGCCCTCTAGATGGAGCACCACTGAAACCGCCCGAACCACGAGGCCTCTTGGCCTCCCGCTCCTCTCTCTCTCGGCGACGATCCGCCTCGATGGAGCGTGCCATATCAACAACCTGCTCAAATGATGATGACAAAACTCTCTCTCGGTCATAAGAATGCGGATAGAGTAGTTGAGGCCATCAATGAACCTCCCGATCCTCTCCCTATCATTAGGGATCATCCATGTGGCATGCCTAGCCAACTGTGTGAATCTGAGCTCATACTGGGTCACAGACATGTCGCCCTGAACCAACCACTCGAACTGGCGACGTAGCTCCTCGCGACGAGACTGAGGTACATATTTCTCTAGAAAGAGAGTAGAGAACTGCTGCCATGTGAGAGGTGATGCTCCTGCAGGCCTACGCCTCTCAAACTCTTCCCACCAATCAAATGCGGGACCGGTGAACTAAAAGGTAGTAAATGAAACTCCGCTGGACTCAAGAATACCAATCGTCCGCGACATCCTCTGACACTTGTCAAAGAAACCCTGGGCATCCTCGCCCTCAACGCCACTGAAATGGGGTGGCTGATGTCTACCAAATCTCTCAAGACGACGCTGCTCGTCGTCGGGCATAGCCTGAACCATATGCTCTGGAGCTGGAGCTGGTGCAGCTGGAGGAATAACCGGTGCAACCAGCTGAGCGGGGACCGCCTCTGGCGTCTGAAGTCCCTGAACAACCCGCTCAGGTGTGCGAGCTGCAGGGGTCTGCTGACCACCCCCGGCCGAGATGTCGCTACGGTGGCGGTAGCTGAAACTACTCGAGCCAAACCGGAACACACCGATAATCTCTGAGCAAGAGTCTCCCGAAGACCAGGAATAGCAATAGATATAGTCTGGCCCTGAACTGGGACTGCTGGAGCATCAACCACTGGGGGCTGCTCCTGAACTGGTACAACGGGCGGGTCCGACTGGCCCAACATGAATTCATAGAGATTACATCTCGCCCCTCGACCAGGGAATCGCAAGCCATAAGTCAATTATATTACTGAGCGCTCGATGCATACACAGACGTGCGGAAGGAATTTCAAAATTATATCTCAAGCTGAATAAAGTACGCACGATAAGAATTCCAAGAAATGTGAAGTGTTTCCTAAAGGTTCGCAGCCTCCCGAGGATAAGTACAGGCGTCCCCGTACCGATCCACAAGACTCTACTAACCGGCTCAAGACTCACGAGGCCTAGTAAACCTAGGCTTTGATACCAACTTGTCACGACCCCAAATCCGGTCGTGATGGCGCCCAGCACACTGCTAGGCCAGCCCGACCAATCAACAATAATCACGGAGCCACAAGCTCACTTTAGCCCATTTAGGCATATTAATTCACGAAATAACAGCGAAACATATAACGAAAACGGGGAACCAAGTCCCATAATACATCAACTCCCATAGACCAAGGGTCAAGAGTCGTGAGCCTCTAAAGAACATAAGTGTAATAAAGTTTATAACAAACTCAGTGCGGAAAAGAAAGACAACAAGATAAGAAATGACAGCTAGAAGGGGAGTCAGGTCCTGCGGACGCTGCAGCTACCTCGACTATCCCGCACAATGCCTCCAAGTAGCTACCGAATCAAGTCTGCCGAGAGGTACCTGGATCTGCACACAAGGTGCAGGGAGTAAAATGAGTACTGCCAGACTCAGTGGTAATAAACAAGGGTAAGACAGCGCAGATAAGAAATCCACAGTAAAGCACAATGTAAAGCTGTAATTAATACCCTGTAACAGTTCAATATCAACGGTAGAGAGCCAACAATATCAACAACAAGTATAACAGCTAGCAGGTGTAGCTAAATGCAATGCAATGCATGAAATGACCGCTACGGCGCGTAGCCCGACTCCAATTTTGGGTACCCGTGCTCACTGTGGGGGTTCAGACTCCAGAGGGGCTCCTACAGCCCAAGCACAATATTACTGCGGCGTGCAGTCCGATCCAACACATATACCGCTGCGGCGCGCAGCCCGATCCAATACCAGTCAGCTAATATGCAAATACAGCCTCGCAGGCTCAAAAGTAGTTTTGAAAACATCTTTTATCATTTTTTCGTTGAAACCCGTAATATCAAGTTCCAGAGATTGGAAATAATATGATAACAGAAATAGCTGCGGACTAGTAGTAAACTAGCATGTCAATATGATAAGACAATGATAACGATCCTCGCGGGATCCAATAACTGGCTCACGGCCCACAAGTATACTCAACCACCCAAGAAGGGGGTTCAACGGCTCAAGAGTAGCCAATATCACAGTATAATATGCAACCATCCGAGAAGGAGGTTCGACGGCTCATGAATAGCCTAATATCATAACATAGTATCAACAAGTCGGACTAAGCCATAGTCCCCAATCACAATCGACCCCGCACTCACAAGAGAGTACGTGTCTCGCCGCTATACAATGTCACAAAGTGGTATACCGGGGTTTCGAACCCGCTGGTCATCACCCACATCTATTACTCACCTCGATACGGCGCGACGACTACTCCGCAATGCCCTTGCCACGAGAATCAAGCTCCGCACGCGTAGAATCTGATCAAATACAGTAGAAATACAACAAATTAGGCCAATGGGACGACACCCAATCAATATAACTCAATTTACATCAAAATTTCCAAAGTTGTCAAAACCCGACTTTCGGTACGCTTGTCGAAAAATTACAAAAGTCACATATTCGGAATCCTCATCTCGATACGAGTCTAGGGATATAAAATTTACCAAAATCGGACTCCATTTGCCCACTCAAATCGGTGTTTTTCTTCAATTTATGCCTAGGGCTCAAACCCACCTTTAATCTACCATTTACAGAAATTTAACCAAGGATTTCATGTTAAAATGATGTAATTAAGCCACAAAACTTACCTCCGACGAATCCCTGATGAATTCCCAGCAATTCCCGTCAATTTATTCTCTTGGAACTCAAAAATGGCGTTTTGGGGTATGAAACCCGCGACTGGTTCTGTTCTGAACTTAAACTCACTGCCAGGCCAATTAACCCTACACGATCGCAGCACTGGGCTCGCGATCGCGATGCGTAAATCCCTGGGGCCTGATTTTTCCTCTACGCGATCGCAGCCTTTGGCACGCGATCGCAATGGACAACAAAAGATCCCTACGCGATCGCAACTCCAGCCACGCGATCGCATTGCCTCCGGACTTGACCTTACGCGATCGCACACTACACATCGCGATCGCGATGCACAACCAGTCGACCTTACGCGATCGCATCACACCTCACGCGATCGCGATGAGCAAACTTTCCGGCCTCACTCCAATACTCTACGCGATTGTAGTCACACCCTTGCGATCGCAGAGCTTCCCAGTTTTACCCTACGCGATCGCATGCTCCAGGCTCGCGATCGCGATGAACAAAAATCCTCTGCACTAATTGCAGCAGAAACAGCAGTGCATTTGGCACAAAATGGTCCGTTTGGACCCCCGAATTCATCCCGAGGCCCCGGGACCCCAACGAAAACCACCAACATACTCCAAAACACGATACGAACTTGTTCCAATCATAAAAACACCATCCTAAATATCAAAATCACCAATTACCCACGGATTCAAGCCTAAACTTCTTAAAACTTTCCGAATCACGCATTCAATCAAAAACCCGACTAAACGACGTCTGAATGACCTGAAATTTTGCAGGCACATCCAAAATCACCTAACGGAGCTACTGCAACTTTCGGAATTTCATTCCGACCCCCGGATCAAAATCTCACCTACCATTCGGATTTCGCCAAAATTCAAGCCTATATCTACACCGGGCCTCCAAATTCAATTCCGATCGCTCCCCTAAGTCACAAATCACCTCCCGGAGCTAACCGAATCATCAGAATCCGATTCCGAGCCCTCTAACCAAATAGTCAACTCCGGGTTGACTTTCCTTATTCAAGTTTCCTTCAAAAAGGCTATATGCCTCATTTTCAATCCAAATCACTCCTAAATCACCCGATAGACTCTAGCACTGGTATAAAAGCATAAAACATGTATTTACAACATAACGGGGTGGTAATTCTCGTGACAACGGCCGGGTCGTCACAAATACACAACCAATGCCAACTCTTGAGGCATCACAATACACAGTATAAGGATCTGAAGTTGACGGCAGTATCAAGACTGGTGCTGTGGCAAGTGTTGTCTTGAGCTTCTGAAAGCTCTCCTCGCACTCCTCGGACCATACGAAAGGAATACCCTTCTGGGTCAATCTAGTTAAGGGTGAAGCAATAGAAGAGAATCCCTGAACGAATCGGTGATAATACCCTGCCAATCCCAAAAAGCTACGGATCTCAGTAAATGAGGTCGGTCTGGGCCAACTCTGCACTGCCTCTACCTTCCTCGGATCTACCTGAATACCATCACGGGACACCACGTGTCCTAAGAAAGCCACAAACTCAAGCCAGAACTCACACTTGGAGAACTTGGCATACAGTTTCTCCTCTCTCAATCTCTGCAATACATTACTCAAATGCTGGGCATGCTCCTCCTGGCTATGAGAGTAGACTAGAATATCATCAATGAACACAATCACAAATAAATCCACATAGGGCCTGAACACAATGTTCATCAGATGCATGAATTCTGCTGGGGCGTTGGTCAGCCCAAAAGACATCAGAAGGAACTCATAGTGACCATATCTGGTCCTGAATGTAGTCTTCATAATGTTAGACTCCCTAATCTGCAGCTGATGGTAGCCTGAACGAAGATCAATCTTCGAGAATACCCTAGCTCCCTAGAGCTAATCAAATAAGTCATCAATACGAGGCAGGGGATACTTATTCTTCACTGTTACCTTGTTCAGCTGCCTGTAGTCAATACACATCCTCATAGATCCATCATTCTTCTTAACAAACAGGACTGGTGCACCCCACGGTGACACACTCGACCGAATGAACCCCTTATCTAGGTGTTCCTGGAGCTGCTCCTTCAATTCCTTCAGCTCAGCTGGTGCCATCCGATACAGAGGAATAGAAATAGGCTGAGTGCCTAGCAATAAATCGATCCCGAATTCAATATCCTTGTCCGGCGGCATGCCCGGCAGGTCTGAGGGAAACACATCAGGAAAGTCCCGCACAATGGGAACAGAATCAATATTGGGAGTCTGAGCCTCAACCTCCCGCACAAATGCTAAATAAGAGAGACATCCCTTCCCAACAATTCGTTGGGCCTTGAGAAAAGATATTACCCTGCTGGGTACAAAATCAGTCGTGCCCCGCCACTCGATCCTTTGAATGCCCGGCATAGCCAAGGTGATTGTCTTAGCATGATAGTCCAGAATAGCATGACATGGGGATAACCAGTCCATGCCCAATATAATATCAAAATCAATCATGCTGAGAAGAAACAGGTCCACTCGGGTCTCCAGACTCCCAATAGTGACCAGACAGGACCGGTATACATGGTCCACAACAAAAGTATCCCCTACCGGGGTAGATACATGCATTGGCAGCTCAAGACACCCTCGGGTCGTTCCCAAATGAGGAGAAAAATATGTAGACACATAAGAATAAGTAGAACCAAGATCGAAACAATACTGAGGCATCTCTGTGGCAGACTGAAATAATACCTGTAATGACAGCATCAGAAGCAACGGCCTCGGATCGGCCCTGAAAAGCATAGCATCTAGCCTGTCCGCCTGATCGGCCTCCCCCCGAGAGCGACCCCTCGAGGGCGACCCTTAGCTGACTCACCCTCACCCCTAGCTGGCGGGGCGGGTGCTGAAGTAGAAGGACCAGATGACGAGGGCTGCCCCCTCTACTGATAAGACCAGGAAACAAGATGGGGACACTCTCTACGGTGGTTCCCAAACTCTCCGCACTCGTAGCAACTCCCCGGTGCTGGGGGCTAAGACTGATAAGGACCCCTGGTGCTGGAGTGGCCAGCCGATGAACTAGGCCGAGAAGAACCCTGGGCAGATGGGGCCTGAGAAGAACTCTAAGCTGGCATGGCGCTGAGAGATGGCTGACTCTGGTGCGAACCCTGATAACCCTGGCTAGAAGACCACCTATGGCGATCTGAGCGGCCCGAATGCGAAGATCTGAAAGAGCGACCTCCTACGGCTCTACTGACTCTGGCCTCTAGTCTGAGTGCCACTGGAACTAGCTGAACCTCGAGGCCTCTTGGCCCCCATCTCATCCCGCTCTCTACGACGATCTGACTCAATGTCGCGAGCAATATCCACAGCATCCTCAAAAGTACGGCTCAAAACCCTCTCCCGAGTCATCAGAATACGAATGGGATAAATGAGTCCATCCACAAAGTGCTCAATCCTCTCTCTGTCAGTAGGAACCAACCACAGTGCATATCTAGACAACTCTATAAATATGATCTCATACTCTGACACTGACATGTCCCCCTGGCGGAGACCCTCAAACTGTCTACGCATCTCCTCTCTCTGTGATCAAGGCACCCTCTTCTCCAAGAACATAGTGGAGAACTCTGGCCATGATAGTGGTGCTGTGCTTGGTGGCCTACGACGCTCATAAGCCTCCCACCAAGCGAAGGCTGGCCCCTGAAACTGAAAGGTAGTGAAGGATACACCAGTGGACTCCAAGATCCCTGCCGTACGGAGCATCCGACGACACTTGTCCAAAAAACCTTGGGCGTCCTCGCCGGAGCACTAGTGAACACTGGAGGAGATAACCTCGTGAACCTTTCGAGACGACGCTGCTCATAGTCCGTCACAGCTGGGACCCTGTCCCCCTAAATCTGATATGCTGGGTGAACTAGAACCACAAGTTGAACTGGAGGAGCCTCTAGTGTCTGCAAGCCCTGCACTGTTGGCTTTGGAGTGCGTGCTGCGAGGGTCTGATGACCACCCCCAATCCCCGATGCAGCTGCTACGGTAGTAACTGAAACCGCCTATGCCAGGCCAGTGCAAACTGCTAGTATCTGAGCCTGGGTCTCCTGTAGACCCGGAATGACAATGGGTACAACTGGTGCCTCAACTGGCGCTGCTGGAGCCTCAGCAACAGGAGGCTGTGGGTCAGCTGGTACTGTATCCGCTGCCCTATCTCCGCCACAACCACGGCCACGTCTAGGGCCTCTAGCAGGTGGTAGTGGTGGTAGTCCACCTCGTCCGGAAGCTCGAGTTTTCACCATCTGTGAGAGAATAGAATGTCAAAGTTCAATTTAAATCAAAAGTAATCGCACGACAAGAATTCCAAGAATTGAAACTTTCCTAAAAGGTTTGCAGCGTCCAGAGGATAAGTACAGGCATCCCTGTACTGACCCACAAGACTCTACTAAACCGGCTCATGACTCGTAACACCTGTTAACCTGGCTCTGATACCAACTTGTCACGACCTAGACCCTGGTCGTGATGGCGCCCAACACAATGCTAGGAAAGCCCGACCATATTATCTCTTAAACCAGCCAAGTATTAATTCCAATTAATAAAGTTAAACTTAAACAGCAAGTGTTCATATCAAAATGATAAACATAATAGTACTATCACTAAACAGTTCTAAGGCAACCCCACAGGTAAGTCATCACTACGGTGAATACTCTCATCTCCGGTCTACATCTATCTCAACAAGGTCCCAAACTGACCAAATCCTCACTCGTACCGCTACGGTGTACAGCCAACTCAATGTATGTAGATATATATATATATGTCTATAATGTATAAGTATTTGAGTATGTATATGGATATGAATAAGTATAATGCTGCGACGTGCAGCCCGCTCCAATACATATAACCGCTGAGGTGCGCAACCCGCTCCATTTAACGTCGACGGTGCTCGCTGGGGGTGTATACGGACTTCGGAGGGGCTCCCTAGGCCCAAACGCTATGATACTGCGGCGTGCAGCACGATCCACACATATATTACTGCGGCGTGCAGTCCGATCCATAATATATATATATATATATATATATATATATATATATATATATATATATATATATATATATATATATATATATATATATATATATATATACATATATATATATAGTGCTGCGGCGTGCAGCCCGATCCCATAATATACTCCGGCGCTCACTGAGAATGTGTGCAGACTCAGATACCGAAGGGGCTCCTACAACCCAAGCGCAATAATATTGCGGCGTGCAGTCCGATCTATATGTATATATTACTGCGGCGTGCAGTCTGATCCATCATATATATTGCTGTGGCGTGCAGCCCGATCCAATATAGATATATATATACATAATACCTCATAATGGGTCCTCGACCCTGTCCCAATTAGTATAGGATTAGCCTTTCAGGCCCACTCTGCTAAATCAGGGAATTTCCACCCTTAGTAATCTGTCTCTCACAGTACACATCTAGTACTGGCTCTTAATGTGCTATTCATCTAGTTTTACGGCTGAGTGCAAGTTTCCAACATGATATAGGGGTCGCCTAGCTCTACATGTCCCCTAATGCTCTACAGATCGGCACAAGGCCTCAAACATGACTATTAGACCAACTACATAGTTATAATCTCATTATCAGTCATAATACACAATATACTATTAGCCGGGAAGGACCAAGTCCAATTCCCCAATCACCATGTCACCACGCCCGTCACAAGACGCGTGTCTCTTCTCAACATAGCACTGTGAAGTGCTAGTACGGGGTTTTAAACTCTCAGTACATTATTTACTATAACCACTCACCTTGAACCGGTAGAAGTCCTAGCTCGCTTTGCGCTTGTCTCGCAAATCAATCTCCTCGGACGCCAAGTATGCTCAAAATCAATGATAATACATCAATATATGCCAAATTCACGCAACCCATTCGAAATAACTCAAATTGTATCAAAACCCCCAAAGTTGTCAAAACCCGACTTTTGGTACGTTTTTCGAAAAATTACAAAAGTTACATATTCGGAATCCTCGTCTCAACACGAGCCTATGCATATAAGGTTTTCCAAAATCGGACTTCGTTTGCCCATTCGAATCGACATTTTGCCAAAGCCCTGGCTTAGGCTAAATTCCCCCATAATTTCTTCCAATTTCAGTAAAATAGAGGAGGATTTCAAGATAAAATCACGTAAATGAACCATAAAACTCACGTCCGATGATAACCCGATGAACTCCCAGCAATTTCCCATCCAAATCGCCCAATTCGCCTCTTAAAACCGAGCTCTAATGTTTTTTTGACTTATGAAATTTTTTCCATCTGTTATTCTTATCACAGGTGCGATTTCCGCTTCTGCGGTTCTTGACTCGCACCTGCGAGTCCGCTTCTGCGATTCCATACCAAGCCGCCCAGTTCCGCTTCTGCGGTCCAGGTCTCGCACCTGCAAGACCGCATAAGCGGACTATGCTCTGCTTCTGAGAAAACCCACCGGCTAGCCTCCTCCGCTCCTGCGATCGGGGGCTCGCTCTTGCGAGCCTGGTTCTGCGCCTCGTTGGCCGCTTCTGCGGAAATGGCCAAACTAGCCCAATCTCGCTTTTACGAAGATCCTGCCGCACCTACGCATCCGCTTCTGTGGTTCTCCACCCGCAGAAGCGAAAATATTAGAAGCCAAAAATCCAGACCTGCAAAATCCCTGAAATTCCTCCGTTTAACCTCCCGAAACCACCCCGGGTCCCCCGGGACCCCAACGAAAACCACAAACATACTCCATAGCACTATACAAACTTGCTCCAATGATAAAAACACATCTTTTAACATGGAAAAACATCAAATTCAAGCAATTCAAGCCTAAGTTTCCATTCAAACTCCCGCAACCGACATTCGATCAAAAACCTGACCAAACGACCTCTAGATGACCTGAAATTTTGCAGGCACATCCAAAATCACCTAACGGAGCTACTGCAACTGTCGGAATTCCATTCCGACTCCCGAATCAAAATCTCACCTATCGATCGGATATCGCCAAAATTCAACTTTAGCCAATTCAAGCCTAAAACTACACCGGACCTCCAAATTCACTTTCGATCGCTCTCCTAGCCCATAAATGACCTTTTGGAGCTGACCGAATCATCATAATTTGTTTCCGAACTCTCTAACTCACAAGTCAACATCCAGCTGACTTTTTTTAACTATTCCTTCTTCTAAGAGACTATTTGTCTCATTTCCAACCAACTCAATCCCGTATTGACTCAAACTTACCCAATATGCATTTTGCAACATTAACAAGCATATAACGGGGATAATGGGGTGATAACTCACATGATGACGGGCCGGGTCATCACAGAAGATTATTAAAGTGGGGCAAAAAAATGTCTTTTCATTTTGAAAATTTTTTGGAAGTCAAGTCCCACTTGGGGAAGAAGGAAGATCAGACAAGCCTTAAGGGAATCGGTCTTTGAACTAGTGTCGTCCCTAATAGACTTCAGAAGAGTGAAACACCAATTTTGAGGAAATGAGAATCCCTAAGCAGTGTTATCTTCGGCAAGTTCTGATGTGCCACTGTTTAATACTACACCCCGAGAAGGGATATAATAATAAACATGGAAGGAGTTTTTCCACTTGAAGGACAGTCGGAACGGGATCAATTTATTTAATTATTCAGAGTCGCCACTTGGGAAATATAATGGTGTCCCAAGTCACCGGTTAATCCCGAATCCGAGGAAGTTGACTCTGTTTAAACAGTCCGCGCAACAAGAAATCCGGATAAGGAATTTCGTTAACCCGGGAGAAGGTGTTAGGCACTCCCGTATTTCGTGGTTTTAGCACGGTCGCTCAACTGCAATTTTTTGCTTTTATCTGAATTCTTTATATATTTTAACTATGTGCTTTTAATGTTCCGCTTTTCAATTTTAGAAGAATTGCGACGTCACGAAAACACATTTCGAGTCACACCGCAACTAGTACGCCTGTGACTTTAATGTATTTCAGTTTCGTCGAGAGATAGATTTGGGTCACATAAATGCGCACCCGTATTTAGGAAAGTAATTTTATTTAAGTCGTGCCTAATGAGTCTTATCGTGTTGTTAACTTCGGGAAAGACCATGAAATTTACTAAACGGTCCTTCCAAATCTAAGATTTTCATAACAATTTATTTGAGGGCCTCGCAATTGTATATTTTGTTTGGCGAGGCTCGTCTCATTATTTTATTTAAGGTCAATCCTAACATGACTATGATTTTCTATGATTTATCTCTAATAATAAAAGAAAGGTCCTAATTACTTTGTTATTTTTTACCTAACTGTTACATTATTGCATAGTTTTCTAATTTACAGCAATTTGGGCCTGTTAAAGACATGTTAGAGCCCATTACCTTATTATAGTCATCTGTTTACACCACAATTTCAGTCATTTGTATGACTGATTCACATTAAAAGGACGTGATTCCATTGAGCAAATCTTCATTTTAGCAAAAAAAAAAATCGTGATTCCTCTAAAACACTGAACGAAAATTCACTTTTGCAAACAGTTTATATAATCTGTATACTGTTATTAAACTAAACTAACTATCATAATTAACTAATATACTAAAGTGATTCTCGAATTACTATTTTAAACATAATCGCTACTTCCAAGCCTAATGCTACACTTTCGATTAAACCTTTCTTAACAACTAAACCATATTTGAGATGTTCTAAATGAGCTAACAAATTTAATATGAGATACATCTGAACAGCTTCATCAAATACAACCAAATTTATTTATATACTATCAATTTAAATAATTATTGAACTATAAACCAGTAATTAACTAGCAGGCTAATACCGTATCTATTTTAAAAGTCCAATTATGACTTGCAATTAGAAATCAGTCTTTGAAATCTACTACATATAATCTGCTTATTTTTTATGTACAAAAGAAAACTAAGAGAAAATAGGAAAGAGAAGATTGCAGCAACATAGCTTCAAAACAACTTTCATTTCCATAAGCTTTGGAGATTTACAAGATGTGTTACCTTCCTCTTTTTGGTATTTTCTTTTTACCAACTTATCTCTCGCCTGTGAATTTTTCCACTTATTCGGCGGACTTTCTCTTTTGGTATTTTAAATTTTCCACATTGGTCACATTCACTTTAAAGTGATTAGTGACAATTTGTTCCTTGCATGAAACAAAATTTATTAGATATAAACTTCTGGCAACTGGCATCCGCCGTCCCCACTTCTTATTGCTTCCTTTGTTTTTGCTTTCTCATGCTGCATGACTTTCAACTTCTTGTCCCTTGCAGACTCTTTTTGTATTTTCTCATTTTTCCATTTTTGTTTTGTTTTTTCTTTTTCTTTGGCCATGTTTGCCAAGCTTCTTTATTCTCCTCCCCAATCTTCTATCCTTTCTAATCCAGTGTTGTTTCAGCTTTCGTTATCAGGAGCTGGTAGTTAGCTCTCAAAAGGGTAAACAATGAAATGCAGAAAAATGAAAGAAAGGTAAGGGTGTTTTGGAGAGATGACAGAACTTATCTGGGTATTTGCTGGCTGATTCCGCCGACCATGCCATGTATTTAAACTCTGACCCAGTTCGTTCCAATCATTATTCTGACTCTGAATTGCCTTTGACCCAAACCGATACTCTTTTTTGTTGCCTTTTTCTCTTTTCTGATAGTCCTCACGATCGCCTTACGGTGCCTCGAAAGGTTTTCACCAATAAGACTCTCTCATTTATTCTCTCAACCTCACAATCATCTCACAATGCCGATTAAGGTTTTCACTGATGAGACTCTCTCATTTTATTTCTCTCAACCTCACAATCGTCTCACAGTGCCGGCTAAGGTTTTCACTGATGAGACTCTCTCATTTTTTTATTTTTTTTTTCCATTTTTCCTTTTTGTATTTTGTTTTCTGTTCCACGGGTATTGTCCGATACTTCGCTCCTCCTTCGTTGTATTTGTTATCATTTCAAAATTGATCAGAAGGTCTTTCTTTGGACTTGTAACGTGGCTTTTGGATGGGTTAAGAAAGAAAGATATAAAGGCTCAAAATTTCAACGAGGGTTAAAAATATTTACAACTCTCGGAATTATTAAACATAACTTCTGCCCCAGTTTCAATATGTGGGGAATTTTTGGATTTTTTCTTTATTATGACTGAACCTCGGAGAGGCTGCCTACGTACCCTTTCGGGATCAAGTCAGACGTAGTTCACCCAACTTCATAAGTTAGATGGATTTCTTTTTGACTTTTTCCCGATTTTTGTCTTTTTTCTTTTTTTTTCATTCATTTTTTTTCATCATCATTTTTTTTTCATTTCATTTTTTTTTCATCATTTTTTTTCATTTTCCATCATTTCATTTTTTATTCTGGCAATTTCGATCTTGTTGCACTAGAGCGATTCCGAGAGAGGGATATGAAAGAATTCATTCATTAAGGCTCAAAGGGGCTATCAATGGATAAAGTGTTTGGATAGAGAATAAAATGCCTTCGTCATTTCAATTCCAAAATCACAACAAAATACAAAACACATAATTGAAAAGGAATCATACATAGTATCTTTTGACCGCATCTAAATTGATAGCAGTCTCTACGCACTTTCCTTCAACATCTGTTAAATATAATGCTCCATTGGACAACACCCGTGATACCACGAACGGTCCTTGCCAATTCGGCGCAAACTTGCCTTTTGCCTCTGCCCAATGTGGTAAGATACGCCTCAATACCAGTTGTCCGACTTCAAACTTTCGAGGTCGTACCTTCTTATTATATGCTCTGGCCATTCTCCGCTGATACAACTGTCCATGGCAGACTGCGGCCAATCTCTTCTCATCAATCAAATTCAACTGTTCTAACCGGGCCTTTACCCATTCATCGTCATCTATCTCAGATTCGGCTATAATTCGCAATGACGGTATTTCTATTTCTGCGGGTATAACGGCCTCTGTTCCGTACACCAGGGTATAAGGTGTGGTTTCGATAGAAGTACGTACCGTCGTGCGGTAACCCATGAGAGCAAAGGGTAACTTTTCATGCCACTGCCTGGATCCCTCCACCATTTTCCGGAGAATCTTCTTGATGTTCTTATTTGCCGCTTCTACTGCACCATTTGCCTTTGGCCTGTAAGGTGTGGAATTACGGTGCGTGATCTTAAACCTTTCACAAACTTCTGCCATGAGATGACTGTTTAAATTGGCTCCATTGTCTGTGATAATCACCTTGGGGATTCCAAATCGGCATATGATATTTTCGTGCACAAAATCCACCACCGCTTTCTTCGTCACCGCCTTGAATGTCTTAGCTTCAACCCACTTGGTGAAATAATCAATTGCAACCAGGATGAACCTGTGCCCATTAGAAGCAGCTGGATCTATTGGGCCAATGACATCCATGCCCCAAGCAACAAAGGGCCAAGGTGCTGACATTGTGTGCAACTCACAAGGCGGGGAGTGGATCAGATCCCCATGTACCTGGCATTGATGACATTTCTTTACATACCTGATACAATCACGCTCCATCGTGAGCCAGTAGTACCCTGCTCTCAAAATCTTCTTTGCTAAAACATATCCGCTCATGTGGGGCCCGCATACTCCAGCATGTACTTCAATCATGATTTCATCTGCTTGTTGTGCATCCACACATCTCAATAAACCCAGATCTGGTGTTCTTTTGTATACCACTCCTCCACTGAAGAAAAATCCATTGGCTAGACGCCTGATGGCTCTCTTCTGATCTCCAGTGGCTTGCTCCGGGTATTTGCCAGCTTTCAAGTATTCTCTAATATCATGATACCACGGCTCTCCATCCGACTCTTCTTCCACGGCGAAGCAATAAGCATTCTGATCTCGGACTTGGATCTGGAGCGGATCTATGTATGTCTTGTCCGGATGATGCAACATAGAGGACAATGTGGCCAAAGCATCTGCAATCTCATTGTGCATTCTCGGGATGTGCTTGAATTCTATAGACTGGAACCTTTGAGACAACTCGTGCAAACAATACCGATATGGTATCAATTTCAAATCTCGTGTCTCCCATTCTCCTTGAATTTGGTGTACCAAAAGATCCGAGTCACCCATGACCAAAATCTCTTGAATACCCATGTCAATCGCCATCCTTAATCCCAAGATGCATGCCTCATATTCGGCCATATTGTTGGTACAGAAAAATCGAAGCTGAGCTGTAACGGGATAGTGTTGACCCGTACTTGAAATGAGTACCGCTCCGATACCAACGCCCCTGCTGTTGACGGCTCCGTCAAAGTACATTTTCCATCCCGGCCTCTCCTCTTGCTCCATCTCCTCGACAAGCATTGCCTCTTCATCCGGAAAGTATGTTTTCAATGGTTCATATTCATCATCCACTGGATTCTCGGCTAAGTGGTCCGCAATAGCTTGTGCCTTCATTGCCGTACGAGTTACATAGACAATGTCGAATTCTGTGAGCAGAATCTGCCATTTGGCCAGTCTTCCGGTAGGCATAGGCTTCTGAAATATATACTTGAGAGGATCCAATCGTGATATCAAGTACGTAGTGTATGCTGACAAATAATGCTTTAGCTTCTGAGCCACCCAAATCAATGCACAACAAGTTCTTTCCAGTTGGGTATACTTCACCTCGTAGGATGTAAACTTTTTGCTGAGGTAGTAGATGGCTTGTTCTTTCTTGCATGTCTCATCATGTTGACCCAGTACACAACCGAAAGAGTTATCTAGCACCGTCAAATACAAAATCAAAGGTCGCCCTGGTTCCGGAGGAACTAACACCGGAGGATTGGCCAAATATTCTTTGATCTTGTCAAAGGCTTCCTGACATTCATCGGTCCATTTCACTGCTGCGTCTTTCTTCAACAACTTGAAAATCGGCTCGCATGTTGATGTCAATTGAGCAATAAACCGACTAATGTAATTCAACCTTCCTAATAAGCTCATGACCTCCTTCTTGTTCTTCGGCGGAGGTAGACTTTGAATAGCTTTGATCTTTGATGGATCCAGTTCAATACCTCGCCGGCTCACAATAAACCCCGGTAGTTTCCCTGAAGGTACTCCAAAAGCACACTTCGCCGGATTGAGTTTTAGATTGTACCTCCGGAGTCTTTGGAAAAACTTCCTCAAATCTTTCACATGATCAAGTTGTTTTCTGGACTTTATGATGACATCATCCACATATACTTCAATTTCTCGATGCATCATATCATGAAACATTGTGGTCATTGCCCTCATGTAAGTTGCCCCAGCATTCTTCAATCCAAACGGCATTACTCTGTAACAATACGTTCCCCAAGGTGTAATGAAGGCAGTTTTCTCAGCATCTTCTTCGTCCATCAGGATCTGGTGATAGCCTGCATAACAATCCACAAACGAACCGATTTCATGCTTGGCGCAATTATCGATCAATATGTGAATGTTTGGCAATGGGAAGTCATCCTTCGGACTAGCTTTGTTGAGGTCTCTATAGTCTACACACACTCTGGTTTTGCCGTCTTTCTTCGGGACCGACACAACATTTGCCAACCAGGTGGGGTATTTGGTAACTCTTATGACCTTTGCCTCGAACTGCTTATTCACCTCTTCTTTTATCTTCACGCTAATGTCCGTTTTGAATTTTCTCAGCTTTTGTTTTACTGGCCGGCATTCCGAGTAGATAGGCAACTTGTGTACCACTAAATCTGTGCTAAGCTCGGGCATGTCATCATAGGACCAGGCAAAGATGTCCTTAAATTCATGTAACAACCTTATCAATTCATCCCTGAGGGGTGCCTCCAAATGCACACTAATCTTTGTTTCTCGGACATCATCTTCGCTCCCCAAGTTTACAGATTCCGTATCACTCAGGATTCGGCTTGGGTTTTTCCTCGTATTGTTTCATGTCCTTACTTATTTCCTCCAGGGCTTCCTCATCCTCACATTCTATTTCACTATCTTCCTCGATTTCTTGTATAGTAGCGTGATTGTCAGAGCTGGGTCTAGAATCCTTCACGCATGACATGGCATTGGAATCAACACATGCAAAACTGTACAAAAGGAAAAATAAAGAAAAATAAGGCAAAAGTGAAGAAAAAGGAAAAACCGCATTTCATTAATAAAAGAAACGAACAATGTTCGGGATACATGGTGATTTTTTTCATGAGGGGAATGGGGAAATTATAAAATAACAACTTTCGGGGAAGCAATGATGAAATTTTGAGCTAACTACCAAGACTCCTTCCGGATAAGGAAAGGAGTAGCTTCCCAATTGTTCAATGTGACTCTAGGCCCCACAAATTGCACGTCCATTCTGCTCGTGCCTTCCCCTGCTTCAATCGTGTTCACCTCCCAAAACATTTTTGCAAAACCAAGCATTTCTTCATCAAGTTGGGTCTCAATGCACTTTGTTGCAGCAGATGGTTGATATTTTGTACCAGGCCTGATAAAGATGTCGGATAATTTGGGTATGGGTTTGGGCAAGGTCCAGTTTTTCTTGGCTTTAGAGGCTCTTTGGATATCAGCAAAGGTGGGTTTGAACCCTAAGCCGAATGTACCTTTATTCTCCGGAAGCTGAACTGGTTGAGTGACTCCCTGCAGTGTTTTGCCTAATCCCCTCCCCGGTGCAAATCCGTTTCTCAGCATTTCTCTGGCCACCATTATAGCAGTTGGTGCCATCATCGGGGTTGGTGACTTTTCTCCTTCAACAACTTTGTTCACTTCTATAGCATCCGTCACTTGGTAGACCCAAGGACCCCTATCCCCATCAGTACCATCAAAAGGTGCTACCACATTACAAGCATTTTCCTCTCCGTGTACAACAATCTCTTGCTGCTCCCATTCAAACTTGACCATCTGATGTAGAGAAGATGGTACCGCTTTGGCCGCATGAATCCAGGGTCGACCTAACAACAAGTTATACGATACGGCGATGTCGAGCACCTGGAACTCCATCGTAAAATCAACGGGACCGATGGTCACTTCCAAAATAATATCTCCCAACGTGTTCTTACCTCCGCCGTCAAATCCTCTCACATTGATACTGTTTCTCCGGATCCTGTCCGGGCTAATGTTCAGCTTCCCTAGAGTTGACAGCGGGCAGATGTTCGCGCTCGATCCATTGTCAATCAATACCCTGGTCACGACTGACTCCTCACTCTTTACCGTGAGGTACAATGCTTTATTGTGTTCAGTTCCTTCCACCGGCAACTCCCTATCAGAGAAGGTGATCCTGTTAGACTCGAAAATTTTGCTGGTAATCTTCTCCAAGTGACACACTGAAATCTTCTCCGGAACATGAGCCTCATTTAGAATCTTCATAAGAGCCTTCCGGTGCTCTTCTGAATGTATCAACAAAGATAGCAAAGAAATTTGGGCCGGGGTCTTTCTTAACTGCTCAACCACTGAGTACTCTTGCGACTTCATTTTCTTAAGAAATTCTTCTGCTTCCTCCTCCGACACTGGCTTCTTCAGTTGACTTTCTTTTACCGTTTTCATCTTTCTCAGTTCCTCTGGAGCAAAACACCTTCCAGATCGGGTAAGTCCATGCGTTTCGTTAATTTCACCAAAAATCTCTTTTCCCTTGTAAACTACTGTTACCTTGTTATAGTTCCAAGGCACGGTCTTTGTATTCACCACTGGCATTTGCACTACTGGTTTTATGATTACTGGCTCTGCACTTGCTCCTTTCACAGTCACGATCGTCTTTGCACCTGGAACTACCACCTTTAAACCTCCCATCACTACTGGCTTTGGTTTCTCAACAATTGCTTCCTCTTTCACAATTTCTATCTCTAACTTGTCACTCGACTTTATCATCATGACGGCCTGAGATGGTTTTTGATTGCCATCACCCTGCACCAGTTCTATCATATTCGTTTCATGGTGATTCGGCAATGGATTCTGGGTAATGTTTGGGGCCTCGGGAGCCTGCACTTCAATTCTCCTCTCATCGATAAGATCTTGAATGGCATTCTTTAATTGCCAACACTTCTCAGTATCGTGGCCCAATGTTCCCGAACAGTATTCACATCTGACAGAAGAATCAAGATTTTTCGGGGGTGGGTTTGGATTTTTTGGTGCGATTGGTCTCAGCATCCCCAATTCTTTCAACCTGTGGTAAAGACTGGTATATGATTCTCCGAGAGGAGTGAATGTCTTTCTTGCTTTGTTTCTCCAATCAGCGTCCGGCCTGGGTCTATTCTGGTTTCGGTAAGGTTTAAGGGTTGGGTATGTGTTCTGGGTGTGGTACACATTGTGTGGAGCTTGAGCTCTCCACACGTGGGGCGATGGTGGTGGTGGGTAAGCTTGGGTTTGAGGGTGATGGTAATGTGGTACAGTCGGTGGGTATGGTGGTGGTGGTGGGTTATATAGGCTTGGTGCATTGTAGGGATTTGGCGGGTAAGATGGTGGTGGTGGATTATATGGGGTTGACGGGCTTGGTGGGTGTTGGCGATAGGGTCTTGGTGGGTTATAATGTGGGTTGCGACTCCATGACCTGCTTTCAACGGTTGCCACTTCTTCCTTCTTCTTCTTTCCCATCACTCCTCCATTTCCACTCTGTATAGCTTGATTGGTGGCTTTGATAGCCGAAAAACTCATAATTTTGTTTGTCTTCAAACCCTCTTCTACAAAACTTCCCATTTTTACAACTTCGTTGAAACTCTTTCCAATTGCCGACACTAGATGGCCGTAGTATGTTGGATCCAAAGCTTGCAGAAAACAATCCACCATCTCTCCCTCTTTCATTGGTGGATCCACTCTAGCGGCCTGTTCCCTCCATCTAAAACCGTATTCTCTAAAGCTCTCTCCTGGCTTTTTCTCCATCTTGGTAAGGGATAACCTGTCGGGTATGATCTCCAAATTGTACTGAAAGTGACTAGCGAAAGCTTGCGCTAAGTCATCCCAAACGAACCATCTTGTATGGTCCTGTCGAGTATACCATTCCAGAGCTGATCCACTCAAACTTTGGCTAAAGTACGCCATCAACAATTCATCTCTACCTCCCGCGCCTCTCATCTTACTACAGTATCCTCTTAGATGAGCTACAGGATCCCCGTGTCCGTTGTACATGTCGAACTTTGGCAACTTAAATCCTGCAGGAAGCTGCACCTCAGGGAACAAACACAGGTCTTTGTAGGCTACACTTACTTGCCCTCCCAGTCCTTGCATATTGCGGAAAGCATTCTCAAGGCTTTTCACTTTCCGAGCCATCTCTTCCTGCCCGGCACTCGCTTCTATCATCGGAGCATGAGATTCGTGTTGTCTCGAAAGTCGGCTCCGGAGGGTAGTAGTGAGAATCCTGGATATGAAACATCGGTTCGCTAGAGGATTTGTGGATAACAGCGGGCGGCGGTGCCACATATACAGGAGCAACTTGTGGAACCTGAGGTGGTGTTTGCTTGGCTGGAGGTGGTGGTATCTGGGAGGTGGAAGCATAGTAGTGAGGGTAATCGGGGTAGGTGGAGGATGAGTTCGGTGTTGGTGGCTCGGGGTTAGGATTGGCTGGAGGGACGTATGCAGGGTTGGCAGGGTAGGCTGGTAGTGGTTGACCTCTTGACCAAGCCTGGTACATTTCAGCCATCTGTTGTCTTAACTTGTACATTTCTTCTTTCATCCCCGCCACATCCACGATCTCTTCTTCGTGAGCAGGGTCTACAATGGTTGCCTCGATCTCCTGGGATACAGCCTTTGTCATCTTTTTGGATCTGGTGTTGTATGGGTGGGTAGCCAGTATGCCAGTTGCCTAGAAAATCTGGACTCACAAACATCAACACTCGTTAGTTGTTAGCGCATAAATAAGATGCAACGACTTTAAAAAGCAAATACATTTCCTCGAGTCGTTATGCATCATCCCGGCCGCTGCTTACTTCAATCATCATTTTTTCTTTTTCCGCTCTTTTGTTTTCTTTCTTTTTTTTTTTTTTTCTATAAAAGTGTGGTTGGACCCGATGAGGGTTGCCTACGTATCCCACCTAATGGCGAGAATCAAACCTGCGTAGTTCGGTCAGATTAATTGACCAATTATTTCAACAAAACTGTTCTACCTATTTTTTTTCAAATTTTCTAATTTTCCGGATACCTATTTTCTATAACTCTTATTTTCCTCTCTCTTTTTTTTCTTTTTCAACAATTTTTCTAACCTCGGGATTTCCGCCGGTCCGCATAACGATCAAGGACAATAAAATGCAACACATAACATGCTCGGTCTTTTTCAATACTGGGTCACCTGTCCTAGACGGACCCAACCCCTGTGTTGAGTCCCCTAAGTCAAATATGATGCAAATAATCGTCCTAGACCTATGTTCAAAAATCTTACGGTTTCATAGAGTGGTAGACCGTGTACCCGAGCGGACAACTCGAATCGAGGAGGGGGCTACGTACCGGTGACCCGCGGAGTCAATCGGCTTTGTAACTTATCCGGCCTCTGTTTTCTTAATTTAAGGTGACTTTAACAGAAAGGGGAGTCTCAACCAGTAAGCACATCCCCGGAGGTGAAGAGAGAAAGGTTTTCGGCACAATTTTATATACAATCCATATAATATCAAAGCGATAAAGCACATAGCATGTTGTTCAAATCATATAACAAAGTCAAACAAAAACGCGAACGGCAATTCTAAAAAGCTCGAGTTCTTAAACCCTGAAACCGAAGTTCGGGGTTGGGATCCCCAGCAGAGTCGCCAGAGCTGTCACACCTCCCTTTTTACTACCCCACATAAGCATACAAATACGCTTGTAGAGTATACCCCGACGCTCAAATATCCGAAACGGATAAAAATAACGTAAGGGAAGGAGTTTTTCCAATTAAAGGACAATCGGTTCGGGATTTTATTGAGATTAATTAGAGTCGCCACTTGGGAATGATAATGGTGTCCCAAGTCACCGGTTAATCCCGAATCCGAGGAATTTTGACTCTTAAAAATGTCTGCGAAGCAAAGATCCGGATAAGGAACTCTGTTAACCCGAGAGAAGGTGTTAGGCATTCCCGGGTTCCGTGGTTTTAGCACGGTCGCTCAATTGTCGTTCTCGACTCTTATTTGACTCGATTACAGATTTTTAAACAACATGTAATGCTTTTTACATTAGGTATTATTTTTAAGGAATTTGCGACATCGCGAAAACACGCCTTGAGTCATACCGCAACCAGTACGCCTATGACTTTTGGTGTATTTCGGCTTTGCCGAGATTTGGATTTGAGTCGCACCAAGTGCACACTCGTTTAATGGAAAGTACATTAACATCGTGCCCTAAATAACTTCTATCGGCTTTTAACTTTTGGGAGAGGCTATGAAATTCGCTATTAGCCTCTCCGGTTCTACAATGTTATCTTATTACTAAATGGGGGCCCGGTGTTTGAAGTCGGGCGAGGCTCATCCCAATTATTTATTAAAGTCCAATCTTATTTGTTCAACTATGTTTGCTATGCATTATTTTTACCTTAAACGATTTTTAATAAATATTCCAGGCCCATTGGATTTGTTATTTAATTGGGCCTGGTCTTCTCTTCATCAAACCCGCGTTCTAGCCGTCCAAATATCCGAGGCCCAGGCTATTTTTAGTCTTACATTCACTGGCCTCATTGACTTCATACTACGATTCGAACTAATTTGCATATTAAACCCAAACCTATTGGTAATAAATAGCTATGAAAAGTAAGTACAAAGAACCAGAAATAGTGCAATCAAACAGGATTAAGAAATGAAATCAAATTATTTTTATTAATCAGATAATGAAAAGTTGATACACAAAATACTGATTGTTTCCAATCCGATTTACAACTAAAGTTTTATACTACTGTCTAATTGTTTGCTGGTCCGAAATAGAAAAATCTAAGAGCACAAGCTTAACTATCTATTGGCATTGATCAAATAAGAATGATTTGGCTAACTAATTACAATATCTAAAAGAAGTTAAATAAGTTATTCACTGATGCTTAATTATATCACTGGTTTCATTATGGCTAAACCTTATATCATCACAGATCTGTCTTACTTAAATTATTTCAGTATCTACTTGTTTCCCTTTGTTAAACTTAAACACATCTGAGCCTCTGTCTACGAATAGACTAATCACCAATTTAAAACTACTGATTCTACTACGAGCCAAGCTTATCTAATGCCACCAAAGCCAGTTTCACCTTAGTTATTGCTCCAATTAAGTTGTTTCCCTTTTAAACTTACTCGAATCCGGATATCAACTTTTAAATCTTATTACCTACGTGAGTTGGCTGGATTTGCTATTGTCGATTCATATTAGAGTTATTCAACCTTGTTTTATAGTTTTTACCTATTTAGCTAGGTGATTTATAACTATTACTATACTATGTTGCTACTACCATTACTACTATTACATTGTTTTTGTTGTGTTTTTCTTCTTACTACAAACTACTACAACAAACAAATTACAAAATTAAACTAAAATCTACACAACAACATATAATCAAATCTGGTCTTCATTTCTATTTCCACAATTCATCTTTACAGCTTCGTATGAAAGAGAGGTACCTGGTTTTGAAAGGAATGGAAGATGGAAAATCAACAGGGCGGTGAAAATACAGCAACAACAACAGTAACAACCAGCAGTAGCTTCAACACCTCAATCCCGAAAATCCCGGCAATACGGAGAAAAACAAAAACCAGTAAAAAATAGAAAAGAAAAATATATTCCAGATTTTCTCTTTGTTTTGTCTTTCTAGCTTTAAACTCTTTTCAATTCTCAAAAGAAACTCTCAAAAATTGAATTTTTTGCCGTGTATACTTCTGTGTCCAGAGTGTATATCGAGTGTATACTACAGCAGGAAATTTTTTTATTTTTTCTTCTCTTCCTATTTTTCCTCTCTTTTTTTTTCCCTTTTTTTCATAAATCTTCTCTTCTATTTATAGGCAAGAATTTCGAAAATTTTCAGATTTTTTATTAAAAAGAAAATATTTTTTTAATTTAAAGAAAACCCACTAATCCATGTTTTCCTCTCCTTGTTTTCTTCCTTGATTTCCTTGCCCCCCACTACTTTATGTCATGTAATTATGATTATTTTTTGCTAAAAAAATCTGAAATTTTCTTCTTGGGCCAAGGAGTTTTGGGTTGGGTAAGGGTTCTTAGGATTGGGCTTGTAACATAATTTGCAAGATGGCCCAATCCAAATTTTTTCCAATTTGTTCTTCTCCATTATTCAACTTCCTAATTAATAAATCCCAAAATACTAAGATTAATTTATAAAAACTAAAATTATCTTGAAATACTAATCTCATAATAATAATTGTCACCTAATTTTAAATGGTAATTAAAATACAATCACACAATTTGGACATTAAAGGCTAAAATGCAAAAGATGCCTATTTTTTGTGATTTTCATTTTTGTAAGATAAAATTAATTACTCCTAATTGTAGAATTAAATCCTAAATGCAAATGCGATATATATATATATATATATATATATATATATATATATATATATATATATATATATATATATATATATATATATATATATATTGTCATTATTTTTAAAAATGACACTAAATTCACAACAATTGCAAACAACACAAAACTCTTTTATTTTAAATTTTTGGGAGTAATTCTCATATAGGGCAAAAATCACGTGCTCACAAGTGTGGGCAAGTTCTGAGGTGGTCGGACAACACAGAGTGGTAAAAAATGAAAGGAAATTTCATCTTCAACAAAATAACCCCCAGCGAGTTGAAAAACACACAACGGGGAAGGGATAAACGGAAAACCCACCCCGGACAGGAATATCATCTCCAGCAAATGAAATCATTCCCCAACAAGTTTTGGGAACCCCGAACGAGGGAAAGAGGAAAAGGAAAAACCACCCCCACAGGAGTGGCACAACAACTCACGACATTTTAAACTAACAAATTGTGTTTGATTTGAAACAGGGAAAGACAGTGCTATTGATAGCAAAAAGTCACGCCACAAGGAAGAACACCAAAACTGGGACAGAAACTTTTCTGCCGTTGTTGAAAATTTTCTCGGAGAAATAAGGAAGGCAATTCAAGATGACCTATCAGGTTTGTCCACCTTCAACTAGGACGTATCAGGTTTGTTCACCCTAAAAAATAGATATTATGGGACTATCCGCCCTCGAATAGGATATGATGGGTGTATCCGCCCTCAAATAGGATATTATAGGACTATCCTCCATCGAATAGGATATGATGGGTCTATCCGCCCTCGAATAAGATATGATGGGACTATCCGCCCTCGAATAAGATATAATAGGACTATCCGCCCTCGAATAGGATATTATGGGACTATCCGCCCTCGAATAGGATATGATGGGACTATCCGCCCTCGAATAGAATATGATGGGACTATCCGCCCTCGAATAGGATATTATGGGACTATCCGCCCTCGAATAGGATATTATGGGACTATCCGCCCTTGAATAGGATATGATGGGTCTATCCGCCCTCGAATAGGATATGATGGGTCTATCCTCCCTCGAATAGGATATGATGGGTCTATCTTCCCTCGAATAGGATATGATGGGTCTATCCACCCTCGAATAGGATATGATGGGTCTATCCGCCCTCTAATTGGATATCATGGGACTATCCATCCTCGAATGGGATATTATGGGACTATCCGCCCTAGAATAGGATATCTTGGGTCTATCCGCCCTCGAATAGGATATTATGGGACTATCCGCCCTCGAATAGGATATTATGGGTCTATCCATCCTCGAATAGGATATGATGGGTTTATCCGCCATCAAATAGGATATAATGGGTCTATCCGCCCTCGAATAGGATATCATGGGTCTATCCGCACTCGCAAATAACATGATACTATTACGTTAAAATGTCACTACTGAAAAATTCATCTATGGCTACGGATGCAAGACCGTTCCAATAGGTAAGTAAACCGTTGCCATAGCTCTGTTGCTACGGTTCAGCACCCGTTCCACAAGCTGGCGTGGCTATAGAGCTTATGGAACGGTTTTTGGAACGGTTCAGAAAACCGTTGCTATAGGACAGTCTATCGCAACGGTTTTTCCTCTTCCTGTTGGAACGATTATTTTCATCAATTGTAACGGTTATTTTTCGTTACCATAAGAGCAACTGCAACGGTCCATAACCGTTACTATATGACAGAAATGGCAACGATTTCTTCAAGAAATTGCAATGGTTGAATTACCTATTGCAACGGTTTTTAGAATATTTTGGAACGGTTTACAGGTTCTATTGCAACGGTTTGTATAATAATTTGGAACAATTACAGGTGCTATTGCAACAGTTGAACTACCTATGGCAACGGTTCTGTTAGCTATAACAATTTAATTGAATTGAAAATAGTGTCCCCTGTTGCAATAAACTATAAAACACTAAAATTTATATAAATAACAAAATAAAACTATTCATAATCCAAATTATCTAACAAGCTAATTAATAATAAATCCATAGATAGTGATGAAACCAATAAGTACATACAATTCATCTTTCAAGTCCAAAATTTTAAATGGTTTTGATAACAAACATATATTCTTAGAAACCGCCACATGCATCTACAACAATCAACAATTCAAAAATCTCTTAAGTAAGATCAAGATCTTCATCACTACTTCTGCCTTCCATTGCTTCATCTACTCCACCTACAAAAGAGTATAAATAAAATGTGGTCTCAGTCTTGATTTGGTAGCTCAGACAAATCCCCATTAGAGCAAGAACACCAAAAAGATACAATTTTTAGCTCTACTAGCTACAAGACAAATATCAAAAACTCAAGTTTCCATTGAAGCCAATACTAACCAGATAACTACCCAACCAACACCATTACAAGGACATGGACAGAGTTCAGCAAACTTCTTAGCACCACTCGAGTGCACTCTTCTAGATATAATGAAAGAGAAGTTTATTCCACTATTCAGACATACATGTGTACAATTGGAAAATTCTTCCATTAGAAAATGTTACACTAAAAAAGGAAAATAAACTACTTTTACTCTAGTCGTTAACCTAATTAATGCAACCCTCTTCCTTTATCCTAGTGGCTATATGTTGCACATATATGGAGTTTGAGTCACTAATAACTATACACAAATTTAAAGCATAATTCAAGTATGACTTATATACAAGGGTAGGTGCCATGAATCTCAACACTTACTCTTCACTTTGTTGCTCGTCATTTATCTTTGTTACAAGCCATAAGATACTTAGTTTAGGGACTAATATTCTTTTTTAATAATTTCTAGTGGTTTACAAATCAATGCTTCTGTATTTTCAGTCTTGAGAAATTAGTCACTGTTTACTAGCACTATTTGTATTCCTCATGAGCGAAAACCATGAACACACACACATATAATGGTGTTGCGCTATAATCTGTGAAGTAATGATCTTAATCTTGTCTTACCCTAGCCCTCAGCTTTCATTTTGACATGGTCCTCATCCTAGGAGCTACAAAGAACACATGATAAAAGAACACGTGATAATATTACCCATGAATTCTTGCATATTATCCATATTTAAAATGGAACTTATGAGATCACAATATATATGGTGCCACCAACAGAAATACTGTTGGTGTTTACCAGACCAAGCAAGCGGTAGACCAAGTAAGATATTACTCTACAAGTGCAAAAGCAGAGACTTTGTAACAGTACTAGTAGCTTGTTTTGGCAACATCAGAATAAGCATCATTACCTGAAAGTTTCCCATTAACAAAGACATAAACTACATGGCACATATGAGTAGGTGGCGAGGGTTGGCTTTTCTCATCGCAGAGATAATTATGAGGAACTATTAATATCGACATATGCTTTCTACGAAGGACTAACATGAACAAATGCTTTCAAGGAAGAAGGGGAAGGGGGTGGACTAATTAGAATCCATGTATGTTAATATTGCATGATAGTTCCTAATTTTAATCATAGGTCACTCAGGAAGTTTCTTGATAGATTAACAGACCAATTATGGATAGAGAAACTCGAGTAAAGAAAAGAAGAAGAGGAAAGAGAAGACGTGTAACATTTGCTAATGACTAACCTCGAGTGCTACTGCCAGCGGATGGACGATTGATTGATTGAATAGCATCTGGTTGTGCACGAGCACTGAATATTAGCATAACAGGATCAAGTCTTAAATCGGGGTTGAGACGTTGAAGTCGTGTAACAGATTTTAGCATATCAGGATCAAGTCTTAACTGGCAGTTCAAGGTTCAAGTAAAATTTAGATACTAAATCGGTCATTTGAAACAGACAAATTTAGGTATACTTGCTTTTGGTGGACAGATTTGAAACAGAGAGATTTTTTTTATCACTAGCGGTGGACAAAATCAGCATAACACTTCATCATACGTTTAGCTTCCTCTGTTTCAGGTTTACATATCTGAAAGGCTTGTCCTTCATCAACCTCAAGATACTCCAATTCTCCATCCCATACACTCTCCTTCACACCTTCAACAAATCGAACCCCAATTTCTAAAGGAGTAATATCATCTTTCTTTCCCATACACACCAAAATTCTTCAACGGCCAAGCCCCGATAAAGATGGAGCCCTTATTAAATTTGACCTTATAATTCAAATTTTGCAGCTAATCACAATAGATGTGGCTTCAGCATTGCAGTATCTTCATAGTCAATGTCATACACCTATATTTCACTGTGATCTTAAGCCAAGCAATGTTCTTCTGGACAATGAGCTGACTGCTCTTGTGAGCAATTTTGGTCTAGCAAGATTCCCGTCGGACTCAGGTCAAGATGCTGAAGTAAATCAGTTCAGCTCTGTTGGGATTAAAGGAACAGCAAGTTATGCTGCTCCAGGTAAGTACTATATTGGAGATCTTTCTCTATGTATTATCTGAACGCCTTTTATCACTGATCATGTCTTCTGCGTTGACCTCTGAGGATAGGAAAAGACAGGTGAAACGTAAAGTTTAAGTATAGTAGTGATAAAAAATGCAATGCATGTATCCCAAACTCTTCAGTAGGATAGGAATGCTTACCATGTTGTGCCAAATGACAGAGAGCCAGTTCAACATGTCGCCTGATCATTGAGGCTTCATTATTGGAATTTTGAACAATCCATGGAAGTGCACCATCTTCTAACAGTGAAGAACGTCCAGCATTATGGCCTGTTGTAGCAGACCACCCTTAAGAAACATGGTAATAATTTGATAAACAAGATTGACATGTACAACACTTACCTTGAGCCGAAGATCTGGATTCGCACTTTGCAAAATTGGCAATTCCCCGTGCAACTTGCGATAAAACATCTCGATGTCCACATCTCACCATCCCTAATAGTGCCTTGATACCACCTTCAGACCTCAGTCTTGTCTGTAGTATAAGTTCCTGGTTTGCTTCTGAAAAGACAGAAACTAATCCTCAGAACATAGTAGTTTTACCAGACAAAGGGCCTCGACAAGGACATAAAGTACCCTCTGTAGGAGAAATAAAGAGGAAAAGAAAATGAGAGCTATAGATTGAGAATCACCACTCATTGCAAGATTTCCAATTGCACCAGCTGCTATTCTGCGAATAGTTTCATCCTCTGAACTACCAAGAAGCATCAGTAATGAAGTAAGACCACCAGCTTCTACGATCTTTTCCTAATTTGCTTCTGCAGGTATATTGAAGGCAGGATTAAAAATGTATCAGACGATGAACTATGACAAAGAGCGGTATACCACACATAGAGCCCTATACTTTTTATCCTTGATTCCATCTAAGAGGCGAAGGTTGTGAACAATAAGAGTCACCTTTAAGTCACCTACTGAAGCCACCAAGGATAAAATGTTTAACTTGAAGGATAACATATGGAATCACTCAACAACCAAGAAGTTGGATTAATTTACTGAATTGGTACAAAGAAACAAAAAATGAGCGATACACTTCTTTTTCCAATAAGTCAAGTAAAGTGGCAAGGGAGAAAATATGCCGTCGCTAGACTTTGCTTTCTGCACTCGGGAGATTGGGTGGAAAATAGATTACCTTCAGCTGCTAGATTAGCTACTACTTTCACCGCATGAATCTGCACCGTAGCATCTTCAGACTCCAGCAGCGACAAAATCTTATGTAATCCAACTGTAATGCTCATGAAGGAGAAATGAGAAAATTGTGTTCAGTTGCTTTGCACATTAATAGGATATACTCTGAAGAATATATTGGAACCTTGCTCGTGAAGATTGGTGATTGAGGATCTCTCTCCATTAGAGGCATCTTTGCAATGTAGATTTTTAAGAGGAGACAAAGAATCTAGCCCAGGAAGTCCAGTGCCATTTCTGCTTCTACCCAGAGAGCTTGCTGTCTACAACAGGCAATTAAAGTGAAAGTGAAACTGATTGGAAGAATTACAAGGAAATGAGAGGAAAGAGAAAAGGAGAGACACAAAAGGTGACATAAGCGTATCCATCAAATCACAAATTCTCACAAACCATAGAACTTGTCAAGTGCGGCAAACAGAACAAGATATCAGCAGTAAGTAGAATAGATAGCAAAGACCTAATCAAACTTATAGGCAAGTTAAAGACTTTACTTGACCATCTTCCATAGTTAGTTGTGAAAATTGACGTAAGACAATCGCTTCTTCTTCCAGTCTCTTCTTCTGTCGAATCTCTTCTTCCAGCACGCTTTGGAGGTTTAGAATATCAGAATTTCCCCCTGCTGACTACAGTGCACAGTGATCAGTCATATTCATCAGCTCAATCATAAATTACATTCCAGACCATTCAAGTAGCTCTGTTTAAAAAAAGATTATCAATGAAGAGCATACCCCTGTATTTGTAAACCTGTCCAGTTGATCCTTCAGTTTGTTGATTTCTTCTTCTGCCGCCTTTCTTGTTAGCATTTCATACTGAAGCAACATCTTTAGTTCAGAGATTTCCTCATTACCAGAGCCCATCTGGCCCTGCACAAGAAGCAATTTAATCATCGGAAACAAAATAATGAATCAAGCAGCAGTATGTTGCTCTTTCCTCTGAAGTAAAGCCCACTTTATGCCTTGAATCAATACATACTTACAGAGAGACTTATAGAGGGCTACCGACGCCTAGGATCTATTATTATTCAGGCGGTCTTCATGATTTTGTTGATCCACAATAATCTTGAGGACTCATTAGATTCACGAAAAGGAGATTTCTAACAACAACAACAACAACAACTAAGCCTCAATCCAAGCTAGTTGGAGGTAGCAATATGAACCCTCACTATCCAATTTGCTCTCACTTAGGCCAGTCTCACTCCATATTCAATAAATAAGGTTCTCTAATCCTAGAAGTTCTCTACAGTTTCTACTGCTATATACCTCAATATTTACCCAGTCGACTACCCAGAAACTGACTCTTTGGGAAGTATAACCTTGATACTTATACAACAGACATTAATGATAGCCATCATCAACAACACAACAAAAATAAAATTAATTATGATGATGATAAATAATTTGTGGGAATACACTTGGTTGTTGTTGTTGTTGATAAATAGCAGGAAAAAGCAGAGTAACAAAAACCAGATGACCTCTGTGATATATGTTCCATCAGTTCTTACATTATTTGTGTGCTTTTGTTGATTAAGGCTCCACTTCTCCTCCAACTTCTTGATTGATTCCATATATTCCATCTGACATTTTATTTTCTCCTCCTGCAAGTAAAGGAGAATTGTTATTCCAGAATAGTTGAATCATAATTCGAGAGGTACAAGCTCGAATCCTAGTCAGATTCCATCAACATACAACCCAAATCTTATTCAATATTAGTGTTATGGTGTACTAACTTTTTTATGGATAAGTATTATGACAGTAATACTTCAGTCGATCAATGAATTCATCTTCATTTATTTGTCTTTGTCGTCTCTCGTCTTATTAGTTTAACTAATCGACTTTATAAAGACAGCTTATGTGAGTTTTGCATAGCGTAGCCGGTCCCAAGTCCAAATAAATGATGAGGGCTACGGTAGCCAAGCTACCAACATAAAAGTAATTAAATAATGATGATATAGCTAAACCCAACTAGTTTGGGATTGAGGGTAGTCGATTGGTATAAACTTTCTAAAGTCAAAAGACAAACTAAATGAAATTCATTAAAGAGAGCAAAATATTTTTACCCGAGCAAAACTAACAGCAAAGCCCTGAACGATTTACATGCATCAAAATAGAGTATTTCCTTCTTTTAACATAAGCAATTGGTAACAAAACAAGACACATATAATCAAAACTATGACAGTAAAGTGGTGCACTCCACCAATATGAGGTTCTTGATTTAAACCAACTCCCAATCTAATTAGCAATTACAGCAAAAAACTCGCAAATCATGAGAACAAAGAAAGACAAACTACCTTCAGGGCTTCAGCATAGTTCCTTTCGGCCTCTGAGACATGTTTTTGTGCTTCTAATCTAATTCGTTCAATCTCAGCCTCAAAAGCTTTCTGTAGTCTTTCATGTTAAAAGAAGGAAATACTCTCATAGGGGAAATAATGGAGAAACCCTCGACAAAAAACAACAAATAACAACTAACAAACAGATTCAACATAAAACCAACCCAGAAATTTAAAGAAAAACAAATTAAAAAACTGCTAAAATAAAAAAATAAAAAAACTACTAAGAATATATTTACCGATTCAGATTTGGAGAAAATCTGAAGGATTATAGAGGAGTTGTTGAGCCTGGAGGTGATTTCGATCGTTTGAACAGAGGAGAAGACTATCGATTTTCTGAGCCTGATAATTGCCAATGATTTCTGGGAAACTGAAAACTCGATCGATGGAAGAGGAGCTTGATAATTTGCAGAGAAACTCGATCGTGGAAGAGGAGCTCGATAATTTGCAGAGAACTCGATGGAGAGCTTGATAATTTGCAGAGCTAGGCCGGCCTTATCGCGCGGAAGATATGAAAATTAGGGATTTTTAATTTTTAGGGGTTTTTGCAATATATATTTTTGATTAATAAAGCTAAAATAATAATAATAATTAAATATGGGCCCCACTGTATTTTAGCGGGTGTTAATATTTGGGGTGAAAATAAAGGAGGGAACTTATATCACCGTAACATATATGTGTAACCGTTACCATATATGTACATATGGCTACGGTTATCCGAACCGTTGCCATATATGAATCTAAAGGCACGGTTATTTATCCTATTGCAACGGTTTGATTGCTAAGTGTTCCAGTAGTTCCAACAATTATTTGTAACGGTTATAACCGTAACAGTAGAGGACCTATCGCAACGGTTATGGATCCGTAGCAAAAAAAAGCGTTGCCATAGCTCTAATTTCTAGTAGTGAGTATATTAATTTCATATTTATGTAGTTCCCTATGCGAATAGGATATAAAGGGTCTATCCGCCCTCGAATAGGATATGATGGGACTATCCGCCCTCGAATAGGATATGATGGGACTATGTGCCCTCGAATAGGATATTATGGGTCTATCCTCCCTCGAATATGATATTTTTAGGTACATCCGCCTTCGAGTAGGATATTTTTTGTTTGATTTATCTCGACCCGAGTGGTCCTGCTTGTACAGACATTGCCAAATATGTATTTTTATAAATTATTTCCAGAATGCATTTTAATTTCAAAAGTTTCTAATAAAAAACAAGCGCCCACCTGTATAACAAGAGGAATGTTTTTCAGTCTTTACATTGCATGTCTTGAAACCAGTAACCCACCATAAAGCAGAAGGTTGCAACAAGAGTTACTAGCGCAAATTCAAGCACATGAGTCAAAGAAAGATAAGACAAATCTTGAGAGAATTGACCGTCGAGCCTTGATTGTCCCCAGCATAACAGACTTGACAAAGAAAGCCGCATTCCAGGGAAGCATAAAAAGGGTCGATAAAGGAAGCCATATCCCCAGTGGATTGTGCAAAACGATGAAAACTGGTATTCGGAAAGGCAGAAGGCCGGTGTCATCCCCAAATTTGCGATATAAAGAAGCACTGGAGGAAATACAAGCCAACAAGAAACCAAGGTGGAAAAAACAAGTTGAAGATAGATAGGACCATGTGATCTGTAGGCTAGCCTAGCTTCTTTTTTTTACTTTTAGCACGGTGTAATAAGGAGGTCGGCAAATTGTAACAGCATGCAACAACAGTAACAGCAAGATCACATCTTCATGATAGTCCCAACTACCAAAACTTCTGAATTACATCGACCTGCTTCCTGTTTAACCCGGGATATGTAGGAGGCCTTCCGAAGCAATTGCTCGGTCAAACATTTTCCAAAAGATGCTTCACACGGAGTGCTCAAGCGGACAAAAATCGCTCGTATCCGCTCACTTATCTTTGCACGAAAACTCTTCGTGTTTACACGCAAAGAGGGGAAGCTGTGAGCATGTGATTTTTGCCCTATATCTTAATTACTCCCACAAAATAAAAAAAAATTTGTTTGTTTATGGTGTGCGATTTTGGTGATTTTTTGTGGTATTTTTTGTCGTTGTTTGCGCTTGCGTGTGCACGTTTATTTATTTAAATTAATTAAAATATGTTGCATGTGCATTTAAGATTTAATTCTACAGTTAGGAGTAATTAAGTTTGTTTTAGAACAAGTATAAATGTCTATTTTTGTGAGATTTTTCTTTTAATTTAATATTTAATTATTTGTGATAATTACTACTCAGAGTTAATTAATATTTTGGTCAACTATTAATTTAGGGTTGTAATTTTATTTGAACTTAAAAAGATAATTGAAAAGAAAAATGAAATAAGTAAGGCTGATTTGGGCTAAGTCTTCGTAAATTCTCCAAGCCCAAACATTCAACACCCTGATGCCCATCCCAATACCCAACCCGACCCGGACCAACCCCTAACCAAATAACCCTTTACTCCATTTTCCATTTTTTATCTCCCCCAAAACTCTAACCCTAAAGACCCAAATAGCCGCCATTCCCCCCTCACTTCTGCTAATCGCTGACCCTCCAGACCCCCCCCCCCCCCCACGATGTCATCTTCCTCACACCACCTTCCCTAACTAGCAAAACCAAAACGACCGGCGCCACACTCCAAACGACCACCTTAATCAGCCCCATTCGCGACTAGTAGCCGAACGCCCCTACTCTTCTTCTGATTTTTTGTTTTCAAATCAAGGAATCTGATGAAGTTTTTTGAGGTTTTATTCAGATTTTCGTCCGTGTTCGAGTTTTTGATTCCATTCATTTTCTTTCGACGGGTTTTGTATTTCCACAATTATTTTTCATTTCAAGTGTATCTCCAAGTCTTCTTCAGCCTGTAATCGTTTCAAACAGTTTTAATCGGAGCAAATTTCAAATATTCAGATAAATTGATTCTCAAGGTCGCTGATGAATACAAGGTTAATATTCTTTTTTTAGTTGCGATTGTGCTAATCTGGTGTTAATTTTTGTTCATAGATTGTGCATATGATGGATGTTGTGTTGATTTTCAATTATATATGCTACTGCAGCATTTGTATTTGCATTACGATATAGTCCTTTTCAGTTGTCGTTTGAATTCAATCGCTGTTTGAGTTTCACCTGTAGCCGCATTCCCATCTGCTGTACCTCCAGATTTTTCTTCACTGCTGAAAAGTTTTTGGATTATCAGGTTCATTATTATTTAAGTTTCTTCATTTTTTGGACCTACCCTCATATTTGTTTGCTAGATTTCAGTTGTTGGGTATTCAGTCCGTGTAAAATAGATGATTTGATTTTCAAGTTTCTATTATATTCCTATATTTTATGATTGTCAATTTTGTCAGTTGGTTGTTTGTTTACTAGCCTCATTATTTAGCAATTTTGGCGTTTCTTTTAATTCAATCCAAATTCGCGTATTATTCTTCTCTACTTTTGTTTTTGGTATTGATTTAAAATCCTTAAGGTTGTGCTTACCTCACTACTCCAAAAGAGATTAATATTTGAATTGTCAGACATGTACATGTGTCAATTGCTTCTAGTTTTTCTTATGATTCACTTGTTTAAGCCTATAAAATGGAAGAACATAACTAGAAGTTTGATAATTTCAAACTTGAATCGTGGATGTATTTGTGTGCAATTTGGTTAAACTGGATCTGTTGCTAATGTGTATATGCTTGATGTGTTGAATCATATTAGAAGGGATGTGGATTTATTATATAAGACCTGAACCTTTTTTTTAGTTTTAGTTGAATTATCCTAAGAGTTTTTTTAATAAAAAAAGAGGGTGTATCCAACTTACTTAAGAGGATACTAGCACATGATATGACTCAAAAGAAAGTTAGGTGGAAGGATTTTAAAATAAAAAAGGGACTTTGATTAATGCTTTTAAGAGTTGGAAAGTAGATAACATGGGGGTAATAATGAAAAGGCTAAAGGGATACACATGAAAAATGAATATACAAGCGGTAAAGAAAAGTGTTTGAATAACAAAAGCTAGCATGTTTAGTCTTTAAAGAGAGAGACATACATTGAGAGTGGGAGGACAGATTTTAAGATTCTAAGAGGTATAAATGGATAGAGAGGTCTTTTGTAAGAGAGGACTGTTTGATTGAAATTTCAGTTTTCTTTTTCTTGGAGTGTATTGAAAACTAGAAATCATTGTTGCACTGCTGTTTTTTCTCTTGTTTTATACTTGTGATTCGCATCTGGTATTCCTGGGGATCTGCCACTGTTCCATTATTTTGTTGATGTTTGTTGTTGTTTATTGCTGGTTGTTGGGTGCTGTTGCTGGTCCAGTATAGATCCAAACAGTTCAAATCACGTATTTTAAATAGCATTATCTTCCTAGGCACGTATTTTAAATAGCATTATCTTCCTAAACTCGGGTGCACATTTATGTGACCCAAATCCAAATCTCAACGACGTCGAAATGTGTTAAAGGTCACAGGCATACAGGTACGGTGTGATCCGAAATACATTTTCACGACGTTGCAGTTTCTATAAATAATATTAAAAGCGGTTAAGGGTTAAATTTTACATAAGTTAAAGCATGGTAAAAATCAGATAAATAAGCTGAATATGATAGTTGAGCGACCGTGCTAGAACCACGGAACTCGGGAATGTCTAACACCTTCTCCCGGGTTAAAAGAATTCCTTATCCGGTTTTCTGATTCGCAGACTGTTAAACAGAGTCATTCTTTTCCTCGATTCGGGATTCAACCAGTGATTTGGGACACCATAAATCTCTCAAGTGGCGACTTTGAATTAAATAAATAAATCTCGTTTTGATTGTCCTTTAAATGGAAGAACTCCTTTGCGCCCTTCGCGGGTAGCGCCGAAAGGAGGTGTGATAGATCTGGCGACTCTGCTGGGGAAAAGAACCCAGAACCATTGGTTCATGGTTAGAATTTCGAGCTCGGAATAATTGTTGTATTTGTCTTTATTTATTATCTGATACTTTTATATGATATATGCTTAAAATGTAAAATGATGATTTTTACCGCTTTTATATTATTTGAACTGTATATATAAACTGTGTCGAAACCCTTCTCTTCTTACCTCCAAGGATGTGCTTAATTGTTGAGACTCCCTATTATGTTAGTCTCCTACCCTAAAATAAGAAAGAGGCTCGGAAAGTTTCTAAGCCTGCTGGCCTATTGGTTCCCGGAAAGGAGCTCCTTCCTCGACTCGAGTTGTCTGCTCGGGTATATGGTCTAGAACAAATACCCAGGTATTCAATATAGTATAACAAAACTTTATACCGAATCCCTAGTAGGAACGCTTATTTACATCATGTAGCATTTGACTTAGGGGACTAAACACAGGGGTTGGGTCTGTCTAGGACAGGCAACCTAAAATGAAAAGACCATCATGCTCCATCCTGTTTGTTTTATGCATTTATTTGCTTTAGACTTACATGCTGGCCGGCTTTTAAATATTGGAGAAAATGAAAAAAAGAATAATATAATAATATAGAGAGATTACTACTCATTTTTAGGAAAACAAACCAATGCCCAAGTAGTGTCGAAACTCTGCCGTATTTTTTAGAAAATAAATAATAAAAAAATAAATTTTTTTTATAGTTTATTTTGTTTACCAATGAAAAAAAAGAACAATTGATAAGTTTTTAATTTCAAAATAGTTTGCTTTATTTGCCAATAAAAAAAAAGAAGAGTTTATTTTTCAAAATAGTTTGTTTTACTTTCCACTAAAAATATATATATATATATATTTTCAAAAAAATAGATTGCTTTATTTGCCAATATAAAGCAATAAAATGAAAAAATAGTTTATTTGTTTGTCAATAAAATGAAAAAATAGTTCGTTTTGTAGCTAATAAAAAAAATTTAAAAAAAATGTTAGTTTGCACATATAGTTTGTTTTATTTGGAACTGAACTACGCGTGTTTGATTCCCAATGGATGTGAGATACGTAGGTAACCCCCATCGGGTCCAGCTTCATATTTTGCAAAAATAGCCAAAAATGTCGAATTTAATATTTCATCGTAAATAAGTCGGTCATGCCGTTTTCAAAATAGCTGAATGTTCCCGAAAGGGACGCCGAAGACTGATTTTGTATAAAAAGCCACCTTTCGGTCAATTTTTTAGATTTTGACCGATTGACCAACATATCCTTAAAATCTTCGTCCCTGAGGCGCTGAAAGACCGTGTTTGCAATTTGGGGTTTTCTATTTTTGAAAAATAAGAAAAATAGTCAATAATAAGTCGGTGATGTCGCTTTGTCAAATATAGCCGAATGTTCCCGGAAGGGATGCCGTAAGGCTGATTTTGCATTAACAACCACCTTCAGGATTTTTACCGGATAGGTAACACCGTCTTAAAATATTCGTTCCCGACGTGTTGAAAGGCCGTGTTTTCAAAAACAAGGTTTTTTATTATTATTTGAAAAACAAGAAAAAGAGTCGGTGATCAAATGAATGTCGTTTGCATTTTTGCTCAGAATAAGCCAAGCTAGCTTCGGTGGTGTTTTAAACTATTCTTGCCAAGATAGCCTTAAATTATCTTTCAGTTGTCGAAAGGCTATTTTTGTAGAAGAATGGATAAGTTTGTGAAGACATAAAATAATCCTTTCCGGCCACAAATTTTATGAGAAATTGAGAAGGGGCCACGTTTGAAAAAAAATAACCATTTGGTTGAAATTGGCAAACATGGAAGGAGTCAGTCAGTTTGCTCTTTTTAATTTGTATTTCTTTTGATTAGAACATGCGGTGTTTGATTTTTGGAGTCTATACTGGAGGGTTTCTAGAAAAGAAAGAAAAAGAAATAATGGAGGATTTCAGAAACACTTGAAAAAGGTACAAACAAAATATGTCTCGATGATGCATTCAATTAGAGCAAAGACATGTAGAAATGGTTGAATTGCTTAGGAACATTGCATACCAATGTGCAAGTACAATATGTGTTAAACTCTAATGCGGACCAAGTTTGTTTTTTATCCAGAAGATTTCAAACTGTTAGTTTGTTAGGACGTTCTGGCAGATTACCATTACCACACGAGATCCAAAGGGCCCATTCCGAAAAGCATGTCTAGTTCGAAAAAAAGCATCGAAGAGGGAAAAACGGAAATGCAAACAATGAAGGAAGAAGTAGACATGTTAAGGCAACACATAGCAGAACTACACATAGGCTGGGCTAGAGGGCAACCATTATCGATACCTCCCAATACTCCTACTCTCCCACCGGCTCAGACTCCGAAACATCCTCCCCCTGGTACGTCGACAAGCTTCCCAAGTCACCACTACTACTAGGGAAGAAATCCCTATGATCCCCAAGTTCCACAACCCAATCAAAACCTTCCTCCACCAAAAGCTCTCGTCTTTATGGCACCTCCACCAGCCCATTGCATAAGTCTTCTAATGAGTCGTTATTTCAGGCTCATGATACACAATATTACCCCTACAATCACATTCAAAGCAACCGAGCCACATACCTATAATGCCAACTTTGAGGTCCTGGCGGAAATTGAAAGGCCGGCTAACAGCCTAGAGCAGGACGAGATGATGCGGAAGTTTAAATGCCTGGAGCAATCCTTTAGGAACATGCATGGGTTAGGCAACCGGGTCAGCATAGCCTACAAAGATCTATGCCCTTTCCCTGACGTCCAATTACCAGTGGGATTCAAGATGCCCAAGTTCGATTTGTATGAAGGGCATGGCGATCCTATGGATCATTTGAGGGGTTTTTGTAGTAACATGAGGGGAGAAGGAGGCAAAGACGAGTTGTTAACATCTTACTTTGTCCAGAGTTTGAGTGGGTCGGCATTGGAGTGGTATACAAGACAAGATCCAAGAAGGTGGTACACATGGGATGATCTGGCACAAGCTTTCGCCGGACACTTCCAATACAACCTTGACATAGTCCCAGACCGTCTCACATTACTAAATCTTGAGAAGAAACCCTGGGAGAGCTTCCGGGAATTCGGATTCCGATGGAGAGAACAGGCAGCAAGAGTTGATCCTCCGATGAGAGAGGGGGAAATGGTGGACTACTTTTTGCAGACTTTGGAGCCAACTTACTTTGGTCATTTGTTGATATTGGTTGGCAAATCTTTAACCGAAGTGGTAAAAATGGCCAGTATGATAGAAGAGAGCCTTAAGTCGAATAAGATCCTGAGCTATTCCGTGATAAAAGCAACAACTTAGGCTATTCAAAGCGGCACGGGGGTTGCACTCGGGAAGAAGAGAAGAGAAGAAGTTGCAATTGTAGAGGAATGTACTTGGTGTAGATCGAAAGGTCCTTCCCCTCACTACCAACCCAGACCCTACCACCCAAATCACCCAAATCCCCCTCCCCAGAATACACATCCACCTGCACAAAACACACATCCACCACCAAGGGCTTACAATAACCCTCCAGGACCAGATAACATTGACTGAGTTGGGAGAAACCTATGCTGCTTTGTTCCACAAATTAAAGCAGTTAGACTTGTTAAGTCATGTTGAGCCAAGATTGCCACATCCTGTACCACAAAATATGGATCGCTCAGTAAGCTGTGAGTATTGTTCAGGGGCTCCCGAACATGATACTGAGAAGTGTTGGAAGTTGAAACATGTAGTGCAAAATCTTATTGACACCAATGTAGGCCATGTTGACATATGGGTCGCTCGTGATAGTGAAATGAGAGTGTCGTCTAGCGATGCTTTAAAATGACAAATGAAAAGGCGAATGGACAGATATGGTTATCAATCCTGGCACAACCAGAAGATGTCGTGAATCTTTAAATATATTGTTTGCACTTGACATGTTTTGAAGATTGGAATGATGAAGGCATTTTGTTCTACTATCTAAACATTTTATCCTTCGTTAAACCTTTGAGCCTTAATTATTTTGTTTTATACCCCTCTTTTATCGTTAAAGAACAAAAAAAGAAAAAAAATGAATGAAATAATAATGATAAGAAAATCACAAGAAAGCAAAAAGTGGGGAACTACATTTGACTTGATTCCTCAAAGAGGATACGTAGGCGCTTCACAGCTCGGTCATAGTGTAAATAAAGAAATAAAAAAATCCCCAAGTAAGAAACTGGGGCAAAGAAAAATTGTGTTTATTGTAAATAAATTTAGGCTCGAAGGTTGTTAATTTTGAACCCATAATTGATTTGATTTGAGCCTTTAATACCTTTTCTTTCCAGCCCTATCCAAATCCCACATTACGGTCCAAAGAAAGACCTTCTGATCAGTATTTAAAAGAGGCCAAGTCAAGCAAATACGAGTGTCTCATTAGAATATAACACTCTAATTCCCAGCAGAAAAGACTCTAATTCCCAGTAGAAAATAAATACGAGAGAGTCTTAGCAGTGACACCCCAATCCCCAGCTAAAAGTAATACAAATAAGAGAGTCTTACCGGTGAAAACCTTCACAGGCACCATAAGGCGATGAAAGCTGAGAGAAAACCAAAATGAGAGAGGCTTGAAAGTGAAAACCCTTCGGGCACTACAAGACGAATAAGTGAGAATCAGATGGAAATCACAAGACAAAAATTGTGAAAGGCGATTAACGATGGAGGATAGGCCATATGTGTATGTCACGACAAGTACAGTTGGTATCCGCATTTGATAAGTTTTTATAGTTATTTATTGTTAGAGAGTCATTTTTTTCTTTGTCTTCTATTTTTGTTTCTTTTTATCTTTCTCTTTTTTATCAAAAATTCCCCATCAAAGTCTGTCTAGTCAAAACACGTGAGAAATGATGTCAAAACTTGCCACCAACTATCCAATTATTATGCAAGGCAAGGAAATGCCATTGATGGCAGAAAAGTGTGGTGCAAGGAAGATGTCATGACCCAGCCAATGCTAGGCAAGCCCGACCATATTATCTCTTAAACCAGCCAATTATTAATTCCAATTAATCAAGTCAAACTGAAACAACAAGTGTTCATATCAAAATGATAAACGTAATAGTAGAAACATACAAAATACGGTCCCAACCAAATCGTGGTGTCACAAGTCTTAGCCTCTACATAATAAACATCCTAATACAAACAAGTCTTAGCAAAATGAAAGTAACAAACTCAATGTCCCACACTGACCACATCTTCACTCGTACCGCTACGGTGTACAGCCAACTCAATGCTGCGATGTATATATATATATATATATATATATATATATATATATATATATATATATATATATATATATATATATATATATGTATAATGTTGTATTTTGAGTATGTATATTCCTGGGGATCTGCCAATGTTCCATTATTTTGTTGGTGTTTGTTGCTATTTGTTACTGGTTGTTGGGTGCTGTTGCTGGTGCTGACTACTCCTCTTTCTTCTATTTTCCATTATCCAGGTAAACATTTTGAAATCATGTATTGATGTAAAACCTGAAGTTGAAGTTGAAATGAAATGGAAGCCTCAGTTTTTTTTTTTTTTTTTTTTTGCAACAGCTATATTATAGTGTATTTGAACTGTATTAGATTTGGCATTATTTTATTAGATTTATTCCTATTGATTTGAACTGTTTGGATCTGTACTGGACCATTTTTGGACTGTTTAACCATGTTCATATAACTTTAGACTTAGCGTATTGGATATTAGAAATCAGATTGGTATATCATAGTAGGGTTGATCAGTTAGGAATAAAAATTGAAAATAGTTTTGAACAGGTTTTATGCTACAATCGTTAATGTAAATTGTTTAGTTATTAGTGTCAGTTCCTGAGTTTCATTGAATTCATCATTTCAATATGAGTACAAATAGTTGTACGTTAGTTAATAGTTATAATCTACTGGAAATCAACCTGCGTCATTCATTGGACTATCTCGAACACTTAAGTTGTGATGTATCATTTAGTGATAGTTTTAAAATCAAACAGTTTAATATGGTATTCAGTTTGGATTTTATTTCCATTGAATGTTAGGCATTTGAAATCAAATTGGAAATCACATAGTATTTTGTAATTGATACTTGATTTTCCGAGTTAGGTAGCGAGTGCAAATTAAAAGGTTTCCACCTTTGTTTGGGTCCGAGCTTGAACTTAAAGCTTGAATTTTATAATATTAATTAATTCGGATTTTTTCTTTATTTTTTACAGACAAAAATAAAAATAGAAAAGTCACAGTCGCTTTAGGATATCCTTAAATAAAAATTGAGACGAGCCTCGCCAAATAAAATGTACAAACTGCGGGGTCATCAATAAATGGCTATTATAAATACTTAGATTCCGGGATGGGCCGTTTAGCGAATTTCATGCCATCCCCAAAGATAATAATGCGTTAATCTCTTTAGGCGCGTATTTTAAATGGCATTATCTTCCTAAACTTGGGTGCACATTTATGTGACCCAAATCCAAATTTCAACGACGTCGAAATGCGTTAAAGGTCATAGGCGTACTGGTACGGTGTGATCCGAAATACGTTTTCACGACGTTGCAATTCTTGTAAATAATATTAAAAAGGGTTAAGGGTTAAATTTTGCATAAGTTAAAGCATGGTGTAAATCATATAAATAAGCTGAATATGACAGTTGAGCGACCGTTCTAGAACCACGGAACTCGGGAATGCCTAACACCTTCTCCCGGGTTAACATAATTCCTTATCCGGATTTCTGATTCATAGACTATTAAATAGAGTCATTCTTTTCCTCGATTAAGGATTCAACCGGTGACTTGGGACACTATAAATCTCCCAAGTGGCGACTCTGAATTAAATAAATAAATCCTATTTTGATTGTCCTTTAATTGGAAAAACTCCTTTGCGCCCTTCGCGGGTAGCGCCGAAAGGAGGTGTGACAGGTGCCATGGTGCATGTTATTTGCTATGACATAGTTCTATTTGATGAGACACGAGGTAGAATCACAGAGAGTGTCGCGCACCCTTTTTCCCTATTTACATCGGGAGATCAGGTTTATGACATTTGGGTATGGGAAAACTCATTCCTTTTGGGAACTGGGTTTTGCATTTTTGAAGAGACGCCACCTAATGATCTATGGTGTATTAGGACGCCTGAAAGGTTCACTTCCGCGTTTGTTTGATAACAAGAGATAGGGTAAGGGCTTAAAATTATCCTAAGAGAAAGGTATTCGGCACTCCCTCAAGATCCACTTGTGTGGTTCCCGGCCAGACAATTCTTGGTTAAATTGGTGCAATTAACATGTAAGCAGAAAAGGCTCAAATAAGAATGGATTTTAATACACAAATGCTTGGAGGTAAAATAGAGCAATCATTAAAAAAGCTGATTTTTGAAAAGAAGTCATAATGCTTTAAAGGCAATGAAAGAGAGGGGGAGGGTGTCACGCCCCAAAATCCGAGGAGTGCGACTGCCGCTCAACCGAGTAAAGCCGACTGAGCAAGCCTACTACATTTCATTCTACCCAAACTAGTTCATAACTAAAAATAGGATATTATCCCAATTATTAAAGCGCAAGGAAATCTTTCCTTAGCACCCCTCATTTCATTCTTTGTAATTGCTTCATTTAGTTTTAAAAATATTACAAGTTTACAAATTTAATGAAAATATGCTTATCAAGTACCAACATTTCTAGCCCGGACTCCTAACGTCAACCACCACACACAATAATCTACGGAGCCTCTAAATACAAGATAAGAGCAATAATGAAATACCGGCAACAAGGCTCCGGTTATACCTCAAAATATATTTAGAAAATTAACAAAATACAGAGAACATGGCCCCGGGATGGAGTGAGGCTCACCAACACAGCTAACAAAAAGTAGAGGAGGTTCTATTGCCGGTGCACTAGAGTACCTGCTATAGAACCACCTACAATCATAACGCGAATGTAGCGTCCCCAACAAAAGAGATGTTAGTGCCGTCGAATAGCACTAGTATGTAAGGCTAGAAGACCTATTTAAGATTAGAATATTCATACAAGCAAAGAATCCACAAACAGTAAGTCAAGATCAACAATATTCTTACACCCAATTCTGAAACATGTTAGTCCTCTAGTTTATGAAAATAATATATATATAATTTTTGTTTGGTTGGGAGATCTAGCATCGATATAAGTTTTACCATCATCTTTGTTAGCATGGAGTTCGATCACAACCCGATCGGCTAAGTCATCCATTTAGAGACATGTACCAAATCACAAATTTCCAATTTTTTAATTCCCAGGTCTCAAATTTCCAGATTGTTGATTTCCAGCATAATACAACCATCTGTGCGGCATGGCATCCGATCACGGCCCGATCGACTAAGCTACATTCCCACATATGTCGTGTGGGTTGGCGTTACCAAATTACAATGTTACCAAGATCATCCCAGATAAGGGGAATAAGCACGATACACCCTTACACCGGCACGTATAGTTTTAGGAATGAGTCTTATGTCTCACCCTTACTCGGTGTTGCTAAAGATATTCCCAAAAATATATTTGATTCAACTTAGTATTACAAACTATTGTAGTATAAACACAACTATACGAATATATCATAAATTCACCCATGATTACTCCAATATCCTTCACAATTTTTAGATTCCAACTAGTATTTCCGATCACCAACAACAACAGTATTTCCTTTGCTCATTTGTCCATTAACAACATTCTTTATTCCTGGAATGGTGGCAGTAGTCAGTTTTTCACATTTTCATTCCCTTATTTCCAAAGATCACCAACCAATATCAATTTACAAAATATTCTGGAAATTATTTTTTTTCGGTTCCAACAGAGATAGAATCATCAAGCATAAGTGACTCTTTCCAAAGAGGAATATACCAACAAAAAATAATATTATACATTGATCGTATTTATAAGGCAAAGCATTATATAAAATAGCCACTTATGGGAATTCTTCGGGTACAAGACCTTTAGGCCATTATACTTTTGCAAGTTAGTTTATAAGATTTAGGAGTTATTTTATAATTATTTCACACTTCCTTATTAGATTCATTTCCATATGTCATTACATCTAATCAACAAGTACACCAAGTAGACATAATCAACCAAGTCATTTAGCACACACAATAGCAACTAGGAGCATTAAACAAAGCAATTCTTCTCACCCAATTAGCATGCGAAACCTCTTTTTAGATGCGAATGAGGAGTTTTCAATTTTGGTAGGTAAACCACACTTAAACTTACAAACAATATGGAATTCTCTTCCTAGAGAGAAAGTTTAGCCTACATATCTCAATTGAGCTTTCTTTCAATCCTACTATACTCCGATACTCTTAGCAACGTCAATCTCTTGGGAACATGATAAATCGAACCACAAATTAGAGAGGTGATCATAATTCTAGTTCATTTGAGCATATTTTCAAACGCTTAGTGGGTATCATGCTTTTAAAACTATTTTGTGAAAGATCCTACCATCCTTCATCCCATCCTTAGCTCAAGACCTAACAAAATACTCTTAAGAACTCCGCATGAAAGCTATCCACTTCTATCCTCATCAATTATACTTCAAATTTTTCTATCCTAGTTATATCTAGAAATTAAAAGCTTGGATTATTGGCCCTTACCTTTTAGGAAGATGACCAAGGTGCCTTTCTTGACAAATCTTCAAGGTTTAATCAAGATCTTTAGGAGAAATATTGATGAAGAATCCCTTCTTCTTTTAGAACCCCCTCTCTCTCTCTAAAAGTATCAGAAATTAAGCCTAAAAGGAACGGTAGGGTGTAATATATCGACATGGGTTCGGGAAGTAAAAATAGGAAAATTAACCCTACGATGTCATGTATGCTATAGCAGAATGGACTGTAGAACGCGAATACTGACCGCATAATGCATCACAGAATCGACATCCAAAATTTGGTTACACAGGTCCAATCTGCGACCTGATTTGCGACTGCAGATCAAAAATGCGGACCGCATAATGGACATTCGGATCGCAGATCTAACACATGATCGCATTTTTTCCATCCTTTGGTAATTTGGTCATAACTTTGTGTAGAAATGGCAAAATGATGAACGGTTTGAAGCATTGGAAACTAGACTCAAAGAACTTTCATATGATAGGTTGTTCATCATATATAAATTCATAAATATTTATATATGGTCGTTCAAAGTGGAGCCTTGTGTGAATCCATTTGAAATTTTAGCCTATTATAAAAATTTTCCCATTTGGCATACACTTAGGCTTTCATTTGGACCTCACATCACTTACCATAAGACTTATACAAATATTTACCAAGTCTAATTGATGTCCACCATGTTAATAGAACATAAAATATCATAATTAGCCGATAAAGCATCACGAAGCATAGTTTTCTTAGCGAAATTTTTTGGGGCCTTACTTCCCCCCCCCCCAGGATCATTCGTCCTTGAATGAGAGGTAGAGCCTGACCCAAACATCCAACATAACATATTTCCTTTCTATATCATACCTCAAGTCCCTAAATTTTGACTAAGTTCTAAATTTGTTTTTTTTTGAAATTTCGGCAGAGTCTCCTTTGTATCTAGACTTATCCACCTATCAGAGAACCACCAATACCATCCTAGAAATACATCCACATCTCGACAAATTACCATAATGTATGCATCAATAATAAGAACCTCAGTATTATAATCACCACACTATAACGATGATACCTGGATATGGATTGCACATTTTTAAACATAACACCTATAAGGTACCTTTCAAATAAAAGCCATTTGTTATACGATCAAGGAAAAATATTTTTCTTCCACGATACTTTCAGCTTCAAGGTGGACTTATCGACTTACAAGCTTTTCCGCAACATACATACAGAAACAATCCTAACCTCCAAACTCATATAACAAGAATCACAGATAGATATCCCGCATAATCTAGAACCCATTAACTTCACATTCAATATTTTCCATCGAAATGATATACCGAAGGTTCACAATCACCTCTTTAGACATATATACATGGAACACTGGATCCATAGAGGGCACCGATACGACACGGGGACATAATACTCATAACTTGACCCATCTCTTTTAAGGCTTCTTAAATTCTAAAATGTACTACATCTACTTTGCCCATAGGAACAATTTTCATGGCATCTTTCTAGAAGAAACCTTGAGAATAGCTTGAGCAGACACCCGAGTTGTAACATTTTGAGACTTTTAACCACTATTCAGAGAGGGATAGAATGAATACCACCATAGAATTCCTACCCAATTCGGTTGACTACAGGATGACGCTACCCATTGACATGCTTGAGCCCATATGGTATAACACATACTACGGATTATGATGACTCGATTAGTTATTGCGATAAAATCATTGGTTGGAACAATGAGGCATGAAGATTTGATAGCATATCAGCAATAGAAATAATTTACGGAGGAATATCCAGGTACGTATCACTGATCGACTCTTGGAGTGTGTTGAAGATTGAATTATCAAGAGTGGGAATACTCTAATACCTTGAATGAGATAGGGGTTTCAAGGTATAATGTCGAATTCACTCCTAATATTGATTGATACAAGGAACATATGGCATAATCCCATGATAATGAAATAGATGTTAACCACTTGTGAGATTATTATACTCTGTACCGCTCAACCCTTCTTGATAGTTTATCCTATACGAGATATGATGAAGATACAATAACTTGCCTTTTAAATTAATATGCTACGCACAAAATGTGAAATGCCAAATACGAACCTTTCACGATTGAGTCCATATTGCTTGGACTCATTAAAAATATGGAGGGGCTTTCAGGTAATAGTTGGAGGGGGAATAAACTCTTTTCTTATGAGATGAAGATTGACACGAGCCTGTTATCATAATTCTACGGCTGCGATACCTGGCCACTTTACGGCAATTTTAATACTAGGAATAAAATGAGTTACTTATTACGATACATTTTAAGTGAGAACAAAAGTCATACTACAAATAGGAAAAGAAAGGGCCTTCTTGTGGCGGGTTCGTGAAGACCTCAAATTTCTCAGAAGCTTATATATATAACCTCCCCGCTTCAACTGATATGTACATCTATAATAGGAGTTGAGATAGGATCTTATTTCACTAGACAGTGAAAAACATTATGATAATATTAACGAAGGAGCGGAGTGGTTATTTTAACCATAGAAGTCATCTACACTAGAGAGAAAAGAGTGACTCGAGAAGGATCACAATACCGGGCTACTTTGCACAAAATGTTTGTACCACCTAGGCAAATTTTATGATGGGTTATGCATAAGCACAAGTGAATACATGTTATCTTTTTGAGTAAAATGACTGGTAAGAAATTGAAAAGATATGGTTCCTTAGCGAGAGTCTAGGAAATAAAATAGAATTAGTTACCCTCGGATTGTGACTCCATTCAGTAAATCATTGTAAGACTCAATTCCACAAGAGGATGCAAGCAAGATATTTGAAATGAACAGGCTTCACAAGTAGTACATCTCGCTCAAAGGGTAGATACACATAATATATTATAAGCTTGTCTTGAATCTATCCCAAATTCCACAGTAATACTAGGATTGACGTATGACATATCGAAACCGAAATCAATAAGAGCATACACACTACAAGATTGAAAAGTCAATATACATGTAGCCACACCCGGAAAATACTCTGACCTTTGAAGCTTCCTTATAGCATAGAACCTATTGGGTCCTCCCGAGCTCCGAATATCACCCTCGACTGCTCCCTGTCCCTATGGTCCTATAGATGAAGTAGTTATAGAACTATTTGGTTAGGTTGCACCCCTGCCTATGATGTGGCTGGATAAATGATAGTCTCTTTGAAGGTGACCTATCATACCACACTTGTAGCACACATTGGTACCATAGCGACATAATCCCGAATGACATTTCCCATATTTCACACAACGGGGGTGAGGTCCACTAAACTGACTCACCCTACTGACTTGATAATCGCCATCCTTGCATACACTATAGACTTCGCCCTTGTCCTTCCTCCAAGCTTCCAATGCGGGAGTACCTATTCCAGTATTGGTTTGCTATGCGGGCCCATGGAATTTCTCTAATCTACCACCCAAACACATTGTTGGTAATGCTCACGAGATGTTAAATGTTCCTTCCCACATATCGGGCAAACTGTGATAGGTGTACCCAATATAGGGCATTTATTCTTCTTGTGCCCCATATTTCCACAACTGTAACATATCTCGAGAGTCATCCAACATCTCCCCAAGAAACGATTCTTGCAAACTGAGCATTCCAGCTTATTAGTACAAACAACCTTCTTACGTTTCTTAGATGCTCTCACCGCATTCTCAGATGGTGCGAAGATATTAGCAGGGACAAAGCCACTTCCCTTGGCAACAAGTTCCTCCAATCCTTCCACAACTTGACGCATCCTCCTTACGAACTCATGCTCAATCACCCCTAAATTCATATTCAATTACGAGGTTACTCCTTCTTAGCTGCTTTGCACTCGTGGATTACTCATCTGAGAAATGAAACATAACAAGGAAATTAGATCTCTATCTTGAGCTCTATAGCACAATCCAGAATGTCAAAGAAGGATGAAATTCCTAAATGTCCAAATAGCCTCCAACTGATAGATGTGGTTGACAACACACCGATAAGAATAACTCTACTAGACACAACTCCGAGACATCGTAGGACAATTTAAGATCTTAGGCTCTGATACCAAGTTTGTCATGCCTCAAAATCCGAGGAGCACGACTGGAACTCAACCGAGTAAACCCGAATGAGCAAGCGTGCTACATTTCTTTCTACCTAAACTAGTTCATAACTAAATAGGGGTTATTATCCCTTTTAAAAATGCAAGGAAATCTTTCGTTAGCATCCCTCATTTCATTATTTGTAGTTTCTTCATTTAGTTTTCAAAATATTACAAGTTTACAAATTTAATGAAAAACATGCTTATCAAGTACAAACATTTCTAGCCCGGACTCCTAACATCAACCACAACCCACAATAGTCTACGGAGCCTCTAAATACAAAATAAGAGCGATAGAGAAATGCCAGCAACAAGGCTCTGGCTATATCTCAAAATGTATTTAGAAAATAAACAAAAGATACATAACATAACCCCAGCATGGATTGGGGCTCACCAACACATTTGACGAAACGTCGATGAGGTGCTACTACCGGTGGACTAGAGTACCTGCTATAGAACAACCTACAATCATAACACGAATGTAGCGCCCCTGGCAAAAGGAATGTTAGTATCATCGAATAGCACTAGTATGTAAGGCTAAAAGTCCTATTTCAGATTAGAATATCCATACAAGCAAAGAATCCACTAACAGTAAGTCAAGATCAATAATATTCTGACACCCAATTTTGAATCATGTTAGTCCTCTAGTTTATGAAAATAATATATATATATAAAATTTTTGTTTGGTTGGGAGATCTCTAGCACCGATATAAGTTTTACCACCGTCTTTGTCAACACGAAGTCCGATCACAACCCGATCTGCTAAGTCATCCCTTTAGATACATGTACCAAATCACAAATTTCCAGTTTTTGAATTCTCAGGTCTCACATTTCCAGATTGTTGATTTCCAGCACAATACCACCATGTGTACGGCATGACGTCCGATCACGGCCCAATATTCTAAGCTAACTTCCCATATATGTCATGTGGGTTGGAGTTACCAAATTACAATGTTAGCATGATCATCCTTGTTAAGGGGAATAAGAATGATACACCCCTACACCGGCATGTGTAGTTTCAGGAATTAGTCTTATGACTCACCCTTCCTCGGTGTTTCTATAGATACTCCCAAAAACATATTTGATTCAATTTAGTATTACATACAATTGTAGTATAAATACAAGTATACGAATATATCATAAATGCATCCATGCTTACCTCAATATCCTTTACAATTTATAGATTCAAATTAGTATTTCCAATCACCAACAACAACAGTATTTCCTTGGCTCATTTGGCCATTCACAAGATTCATTATTCCTTGCACGGTGGCCGTAGTCACTTTTTCACATTTTCATCCATTTATTTCCAAAGATCACCAACCAATATCAATGTACCACATATTCTGGAAATTATGTATTTTCGAATCCAACAGAGATAGAATCATCAAGCATATGGGACTCTTCCCAAAAAGGAGTATACCAACCACCAATTATATTACGCATTGATCGTATTTATAAGGCAAAGAATTATATGAAATAGCAACTTGTGGGCATTTTTCGGGTACAAGACCTTTTGGCCATTATACTTTTGGAAGTTAGTTCATAAGATTTGAGACTTATTTCATAATTGTTTCACACTTCCTTATTAGATTCATTTCCATATGTCATTACATCTCTTCAACAAGTAGACCAAGTAGACATAATCAACCAAGTCATTTACCACACACAATAGCAACTAGGAGCATTAAACAAAGCAATTCTTCTCACCCAAATAGCATGCAAAACCTCTTTTTAGATGCGACTCAGGACTATTCAATTTTGGTAGGTAAACCACACTTAAACTTACAAACAATATGGAATTCATTTCTGAGAGAGAATCTTTAGTCTACATAGCTCGATTGAGATTTTTTTAAGTCCTACTATACTCCAAGACTCTTAGTAACGTCAATTTCTTAGGAACATGAAAAATGAAACCACAAATTAGAGAGGTTATCATATTTCTAGTTCATTTGAGCATATTTTCAAATATTAAGTGGGTATCGTGCTTTTAATACTATTTTGTGAAAGATCCTACCATCCTTCATCCCATTCTTAGCTCAAGACCTAACAAAATACTCTAAAGAAATCATGCATGAAAGATATCCACTTCTATCTCATCAATTATATTTCTAAATTTTCTATCCTAGTTATATCCAGAAATTAAGAGCTTGGATTATAGACCCTTACCTTTTAGGAAGATGACCAAGGTTCCTTTCTTGACAAATCTTCAAGGTTTAATCAAGATCTTTTATGAGAAATATTGATGAAGACCCCCTATTCCCTCTAGGACCCCTTAACTCTCTCTAAAAGTATCACAAAATAAGCCTAAAATAAAGGGTAGGGTGTAATATATTGACGTGGGGTCTGGTTATAAAAATAGGAAAATTAACCCTACAATGACAAGTCTTCTATAGCAGAATGGACCGCAAAATGTGAATGCTGACCGCACAATGCACCGCAAAATTGGCATCCAAAATTGGGCTACACTGGTCTAATATATGACCTGATTTGCAACCGCAGATCAAAAGTGAAGACCGCATAATGGACATTAAGATCGTAGATCTGACACAGGATCACATTTTTCATCCTTTGGTAATTTGGTCATAACTTTGCGTAGAAATGCCCAAACGATGAATGGTTTGAACGTTGGAAACTCGACTCAAAGAACTTTCATATGATAATCACATGAAACTTCATAAATATTTAGATATGGTCGTTCAAAGTGGAGCCTTGTGCGAATCCATTTTGAAATTTTAGCTTATAACGAAATATTTCCCATTTGGCATACACTTAGGCTTCCACTTGGACCTCACATCACTTACCATAAATATTATGCACATATTTACCAAGTCTAATTGATGTCCACCATGTTAATAGCACATAAAATATCTTAATTAGCCGATATAGAATCACGAAGAATAGTTTTCTTAGCAAATTTTATGGGGCCTTGCAGTGGGGGTCCTTGGTTTAATTATAATATGGATCACATCAATACAATACCCAGTAATCACTCCTCAAAAGACGGGCTACACATGGTATTAACGCATCGGTCATCATATCCATATCTACCCATCCCAACCCATAAAGTTACTAAAGTGTGGATTGGACTCGAACACTATTCCATGCTATTACTTATCTCATTCATATCAGTCCCGGATGCACTTAGGATACTAGTCCTAAAAGGGAGTGATATTAGGTTCACTTTGAGGTTTCAAAGGTGAAAAAGCTAAGGCGACATACAAAACACATAGGACAACATATTAAAAGGGAAAGCACGTAAACACCGAAAGTTCATGTATACCTCCTCAAGCAAAGCAACCAAATAGCATGAATCAAACAACAATCAAAATCTGAATCTAAAAATATTAAGCAATAAGGGTGTTTAAGTTGTTGAAGAAGACCAATCTATTAAATAACTACGATAAGTAGTCCGAATGAGGCCTTCCTACCGGTTGTAGCAATTACTAACTAATAGAAATGGGCTAAGGTACATTTGTCATTATTACCCAAGGTTTTCCTAAGTGGGTGGAATCTTATGAGCATGGTATTTATTACTAATTCTGAATGTGGAAAAGCAGTAACAAACTTAGAAATGAGAAATTTGAAATCCTATAGGCATGCTTGCTAAACCATGTTAAATAAGGAGATCAGGTAACTTAAAAAAGGTTGGTTCAGCATAGACTGATTTTGAATTAGACTAGTTCCAGATTCTATAGATGATGATATCCATTATTGGTAGTTTTAACTCTTATAGATATGATATCTAGTGTTAATTATTTTAATTCCTATAGACATGCTATCTAGTGTTGCTGATTTTAATTTGTATACACATGATATTTATTAAAACATGAAATGGAGACATGCAGGAATATGCACTTGGGAATTCCTATAGGCATGATTTCTATACATTATACTAATTTTAACATTATGAACACGATACCCGCTTATAGCCGTTTTGTTCCTAGAGCATGATGTCTAAGTGGTAACAAGTGTGCAGAAATTTAAATAAAGCTTGATAGGCAGGTTATCTAGATGTGAAGTTTAACGTGCGGAATGTGAAATGAACCCTATAGACATGGTGTCTAAATGCACCATTTAACACACATAATTTAAAACCAGTCTTATAGGCAGGATTTATAAATGCAGAATTAAATCATTCAGAACAGAAATCCTATAGGCATATTTTTTACCCTTGAGCATGCATAATTACCCATCATTTTTCCATTTTCCAACGACAAATATTTATTAAAACCCATAAATAATAAATTATATCAAGAATAAAAGAAAGAAATTACAATCACAGGAAGTTTGATCTTGACTTCCTATGTGAGTTATATAATTAATTACTTCAAACGCCACATGTTTTAGCTACCACGAGTAGGCGCCATCATGATCCCGATGATAGGGGGGAAATCTGGGTCGTGACACAAATATAGGGTCATTTCGCTCCACATGCCTCCCTAAGGTTCTACAGATCAGCACAAGGCCCCAAACATGTCAACTAGCCCAAATATACAGATATAAGCTCAGTCTCAATTAATAAGTACACTAAACCATCAATCAGGATGGACTAAGTCAGAATCCCCAGTCACAATATCACCACTCTCATCACACGATGTGTGTTTCATCTCAACATAGTACTATATAGTGAAAATACGGGGTTTCAAACCCTCGGTATATCATTCATGACTACCACACACCTCAAACCAGCCAAAGTCCTAGCTTGACTTGCATTTCCCTCGCAAATTGACCTCCTCGAGTGCCAAATCTAATCAAAACCAATAAAAATACATCAAAATAGGCTAATGGAACATAGCCCAATCTAAATGACTTGAAAAACAACCAAAAACACAAAGTTGCCAAAACCCGAGCCCCGAGCCTGCTTCTCAAAAAATTACAAAATTCACATTTTTAGAATCCTCGTCTCGCCACGAGTCCGTGCATATAAAATTTGTAAAAATCGGAGTTCAAATGAGCCACCAAAACACAATATTACATAGCAAAATTCCAAGCCCTAACTTCTTCAATTTATGCCAAATTCAAAGAATTAATGGAAAATTCTTTGATAAAATGATGTATTAAGACCACAAGACTCACCTCCAATCACTTCCCAATGAAATCCCCTTCAAATTCTATCAATAGCTCTCAAGGGGTGCAAAAATGGAGGAAACTATAAAGTGGTTTGCGACTGAAATCCTTTTAAAAACCCTTCTGTCCAGTTAAGTTTTTACTCTATGCGATCGCAACCATAGGCATGCGATCAAGATGAACAAATTTCTAGGCCACCCAAAACTCAAGTCCGGGTACATCTTCGCGGCACCCAGATAAATGGAGTACCGCGAGCTATGAGCCTCATCTAGTATCAACTCTTGAAGGCTATCTACATTGGGCACACAGATCCGATCCTGCATCCCCAGAAACCCCATAGCTATGAATAGACAAATCCCTGACATCATCGTGCTAAACTCTGTACTTAAGGACAAGAAAATGTGGATCATCATACTGATGCTCTCTAATGCGATCATATAAAGGACCGAGAAACAACACAAGCCAACACGCGACTTGGCTCAGACATATACAACCTCACTAGCTGATTGGCGAACGCCTGGACATCACATGCAAAGGGCCTCTCCCCAAATGGAATATAAGACAAGTTGCCCATACTAACCGCCTTCTGTCTCAAAGCATCGGCCACTATATTGGCCTTCCTCGAATGATACAATATAGTAATGTCATAATATTTAAGCAACTCAAGCAACTTCCGCTATCACTAATTGAGATCTTTCTATTTGAACAGATGCTGAAGGCTGCAATGATCAGTATACACCTCATAAGAAACACCAAACAACTAATATCTCTAGATCTTCAGAGCGTGAACTATGGCTGCTAACTCCAAATCATGCACGGGGTAGTTCTTCACATGTGAATTCAACTAGCGAGAAGCATAAGCAATAACCCTACCCTCCAGCATCAGCACACATCCAATGCCAACTTTAGGCATCACAATACAGAGTATAAGAATCTGAAGCTGACGGCAATATCAAAACTAGCGCAGTGGTCAATGTTGTCTTGAGCTTCTAAAAGCTCTCCTCACACTCCTCGGACCACACAAATGGAGCACCCTTCTGAGTTAACTTAGTCAAGGGTGAAGCAATAGAAGAAAATCCCACAACAAATCAGCAATAATATCCTGCCAATCCCAGGAAACTACGAATCTCAGTGGTTGAGGTCGGTCTAGGCCAATTGTGCACCGACTCTATCTTCTTCGGATCCACTAATATCCCATCACTGGACACCACGTGTCCTATAAAATCCACAGACTCGAGCCAGAACTCAAACTTGGAGAACTTTGCATAAAGCTTCTCCCCTCGCAACCTCTGTAGTACAACTCTCAGATGCTGAGCATGCTCCTGCTGGCTACGAGAGTACAATAGGATGTCATCAATCAACACAATCACAAAGGAATCCAGATACGGCCGGAACACGTTGTTCATCATATGCATGAATGCGGCTAGGGCATTAGTCATCCCAAAGGACATGACTAGAAACTCTTAGTGCCCATATCTTGTCCTGAATGCTGTCTTCATAATATCAGAATCTCTAATCTTCAGTCGAGGATAGCCTGAATGAAGATCAATCTTTGGGAATACCCTTGCTCCCTGGAGCTGATCTAATAAATCATCAATGCATGGCAGAGGATACTTGTTCTTCACTGTTACCTTGTTCAGCTACCTGTAATCAATACACATCCTTATTAAGCCATCCTTATTCTTGACAAACAAGACCGGTGCACCCCACAGTGACACACTCGGCCAAATGAACCCTTTATTTAGGAGTTGCTGAAGCTGCTCCTTCAATTCCTTCAACTCAGCTGGTGCCATACGATAATGAGGAATAAGGATTGGCTGATTGCCCGACACCAAATCAATACCAAAGTTAATATCCCTATCTCGCGGCATGCGCGGCAGGTCCAACGGAAATACATCAGGAAACTCCCTCACAATAGGAACAGAATCAAGACTGGGAGTCTCATCTCCAACGTCCCTCAGAACAGACAAATACGACAAACATCCCTTCCCGACCATCCGTTGGGCCTTCAAGATAGAAATTACCCTACAAGGTACATAATTAGTCATACCTTGCCACTCGATCCTCGAGATACCCGTCATAGCCAAAGTTATTGTCTTGGCATGATAGTTTAGAATAACGTGGTACAGAGATAGCCAATACATGCCCAAAAAAACATACAAATCTTTCATGCTCAATAGCAGCAAGTCTACTCGGGTCTCCAGATCCCCAATAGTAACAAGACATGACCGGTACACATGGTCCACAATAATGTTGTCGCCCACCGAGGTAGATATTTGCACGAGCAACGCAAGACACCCTCGGGTCGTGCCTAAATGAGGAGCAAAATATGAAGATACACAGTAATAAGTGGGACCGAGATCGAATAAAACTGAGGCATCCCTGTGACAGACTAAATAATACCTGTAAGCACAGTGTCTGAAGAAACTGCATTTGGACAGCCCTGAAAAGCATAGCAACGAGCCTGACCACCTGATCGGCCTCCCCTTCGAGGGCGACCCCTGGCTTCCTGACCCTCACCCCTAGTTAGCGGTGTGGGTGCTAAAGTAGATGGACCAAAATATGAGGGTTGTCCCCTCTGCTGAGACGGTCTGGATACAAGGCAGGTACACTGTTTCCAAATATGCCCAAACTCCCCACAATCAAAGCAACTTCCAGGTGCTGGGGGCTGGGTCTGAAGGGAACCCCTCGAGCCAGAGTGGCTAGCTAGAAAACTCGATCGGGATGAACCCTAAGCAGATGGATCCTGAGATGAACTATGCGTTGGAAAGGCACTGAGAGAAGGCCGACCCTGATGAGAGCCCCGATGACCTCGACCAAAAGATGACCCACGATACTCTGAGCGGGCTGGCTGTGATGACCTGTAAGAACGACCTCAGCTCTGCTGACCCTGGCCTCTAGAATGAGTACCACCGAAACTACCTGATCCCCAGGCCTTTTTGTCTCCCTCTCCTCTCTCTCTCGACAACTGTCTGTTTCAATATCGCGAGCAATATCAACTGCATCCTTGAAGGAATTACTCAGGACCCTATCTCGGGTCATCAAGATGCAACTAGGATAGATACGTCCGTCCATAAAGTGCATGATCCTCTCATAATTAGTAGGAACCATACATGGGGCATATCTTGCTAACTCTGACAACATCACCTCATACTCTGTCACTGACATATCCTCCTGACGGAGCCACTCCAACTGCCTGCATAACTCCTCCCTCTGGGACTGTGGTATCCACTTCTCCAAAAAGATAGTGGAGAACTCCTGCCATGTCAATGGTGCCGCACCTGCCGGTCTACGGCACTCATAAGCCTCCCACCATGCGAAGGCTTCTCCTTGGAACTGGAAAGTAGTAAATGATACCCCACTCAACTCAAGAATCCCTACTTTACGGAGCATACGACACTTGTTGAGAAAACCCTGGCCGTCCTCGCCCAGAATACCATTGAACATAGAAGGTGAAAGCCTGCTAAACCTCTTAACACGATGCTGCTCATTGTCAGGCATCACAGGGACCCTATCACCCTGAACCTGAATAACTGGCTGAACTGGGCTACTGGCTGGACTGGAGCAACCTGCTAAACTGGTGGCGCCTCAGGTATTTGTAGACCCTGCACTACCAGCTCTAGAGTGCGAGTTGCGGGGTTCTGATGACCACCCTCGAACTGGGATGCAGATGCTGCAGTGGAGGCCGGTACTGCTTGATCCAAGCCAATGCAAACCATCAAACTCTGAGCTAGGGTCTCCAGAAGACCCGGAATCACTATAGGCACAGCTGGTGCCTGAACAGGTGCTCCTGGGACCTCTGCAACTGGAGGCTGATCCTGAATGGGGGAAACTGGTGGGTTAACTGGTACTTCCCCAGTTGCTCTACCATTACCACGACCACGTCTGCGTTCACGACATTTACTAGGTGGCAATGGTGGTCGTCTACCTCGTCCGGTAGCACGAGTTATTGCCATCTGCGAGAGAATAGAATGCAAAAGTTTAGTTTTGGATCAACAAAGTTGCATGACATGAATTTCAAGAATTTGAAGTTTTCCTAAAGGTTCTGCAGCCTCCCGTGGATAAGTACAGATGTCTCCATACCGATCCACGAGACACTACTAAACCGGCTCATGACTCGCGAGACTTGATAACCTAGGCTCTGATACCAACTTGTCACGACCTAAACCCCGGTCATGATGGCGCCCAACACATTGATGGGCAAGCTCGACCATTTCCTATTAACCTACCCAATTAATATTTTAGAATATTACAATTTATGTCAATTATCCTGTTTTCATAATAATAATAAGATTGCAGAATTCAAAATAACTGAAATAACAGCCAAATAAGATCTGGTGTCACAAGTCTAAGCCTCTAAACATTTGAGTAATACCCTATACAACCAAGTCTAATCAGAAGAACAAAAGATAACGGAAGGATAGATCGGGTCCTACGGACGCCGACAGCTACCTCGATGACTCTGCAGTAAGCTGAAACAGCAGCAATAAATAATAACTGAAGATAAGAAAACCTGTAAGAACACTAAACGGTTCTAAAAGTAACAACATTGGTAAGAACATCTCTAAGGAGGAAAGTCCAATATCAGTTCACTACTGTCCCACAATTATCCAACACTGCTGCGGCGCGTAGCCCAATCCATACTTATACTACTGCGGCATGCAGTCCGATCCGATATACGATAAATAATGTTGCATTGTGAAACCTGATGCAATAAAATATATATAATGTTGCGGCGTGCAGCCCGGTCCAATATAATAATAATAGTGTTGCGGCATACATCCCGATCCAATATAATAATAACTACGCTCACTAGGGGATTGTGCAGACCCCGGAGGTGCTCCTTCAGCCCAAGCGCTATAATACTTTAGCGTGCAATCCGATACATATATATATATATATATATATATATATATATATAACACTACGGTGTGCAGTCCGATCCATATATATATAACACTGCGGCGTGCAGTACGATCCAATACATGTGTATGTATATACTGCTGTGGTATGCAACCCGATCCGGTATATATATCAATACCTCACCATGGGTCCTCAACCCCTCGCAGTCAACATAGACTTGGCCTCTCAGGCCCACTCAGCTATATCATGGTATTTAACCCTAGGTATTCTCACTTAGAGTACATTTCTAGTACCGATTCATGTTATGCTTTACAGCTAAGAGTACGACTGAGAGTATGTCTTCATCAGGTATAGGGTCATTTAGGCCCATAGGATTCCCTAAGGTTCTACAGATCGGCACAGTGCCCCAAACATGGCAACTAGCCCAAATATGCGGATATAAGGTCAGTCTCAGTCAATAAGTATAGTAAACAATCAATCGGGATGGACTAAGTACGAATCCCCAGTCAGAATATCACCATTCTCACATGATGCATGTTTCATCTCATCATAGTAGTGTATAATGCAAATACGGGGTTTCAAACTCTCGGTATATCATATATGACTAACACTCACCTCAAACCGGCCAAAGTCCTAGATCTCCTTGAATTTTCCTCACAAATTGACCTCATTGGGTGCCATATCTGGTCAAAAGCAATAGGAATACATCAAAATAGGCTAATGGAACATAATCCAATCGGAATGACTCGAAAAACACCCAAAAACACCAAGTTTCCATAACCTGAGCCCTAAGCTCGCTTATTGAAAAATTATGAAATGTACTCAGAATCCTCGTCTCGCCACGAGTCCATCCATACAAAATTTATTAAAATCAGAGTTCAAATGAGCCACCAAATCATGATTTTACATAGCAAAAATCCAAGCCCTAACTTCCTAAATTTATGCCCAAATTCAGAGAATTAATGGAAGATTCTTTGATAAAATGATGTACTAAGACCAGAGACTCACCTCCACTCACTTCCCGATGAAATACCCTTCAAATTCTATCAATTAGCTCTCAAGGTGTGCAAAAATGGAGGAAAATATGAACGGGTTAGCGACTGAAATCCTCTTAAAGACCCTTCTGTCCAGTTAAGTTTTTACTCTATGCGATCGCAGCCCTAGGCATGCGATCGTGATGAACAAATTTCCAGGCCTCCCTAAAAGCTCTATGTGATCGCACTACTATCCATGCGATTGCATTTCATCCGAACTTATAACTATGCGATCGCAATACACTCTACGCGAACGCAGAGAAACAACTCCTAAACCTATGCGATCGCAATCACCCTTAAGCGATCCAATAGCACAAAATCAAGCCCTTCTTCCAGCCTTCTATGCGATCGCAATGACACCTATGCGATCACATAGAGGAACCTTCTGCAATATAAACCAGCAGCAATCAGATCTCCCAATATACTAAAATTGATCCATTTGGACCCCCGAATTCACCCCGAGGCCCCCGGGACCTCAACGAAAACCACCAACCTACTCCAAAATTGTTCCAGTTGTAAAAACACATACTTAATCACAAAAATCATCAAAGCAAGGCTGATTCAAGCCTAAGTTTCAACTATAACTTCCGAAACCAACATACAATCAAAAACCCGATCAAACGATGTCCGAAAGACCTAAAAATTTGCAGACATATCCAAAATCGCCTAATAAAGCTACTTCAATTGTCGGAATTTGAGTCCGACTCCCAGATAAAAATCTCACCTATCGATCGGAATTCGCCAAAATTCCAAATTCGTCAATTCAGGCCTATTTCTACACCAGAGCTCCAATTTCAATTCTGATCGCTCTCCTAAGTAAAAATTCATCCTCCGAAGCTAATCAAACCATCAAAATTTGATTCCAAGCCCTCTAACTCACAACTCAATGTTTGGTTGACGTTTTCAAACTATTCCTTTATCCAAGAGACTATTTATCCCATTTCCTACCAAACTTGATTCGAATTGACTGAAATTCACCTATTACATATATTGAAACTTGACCAAGCATATAACGAGGAAAATGGGTCGGTAACTCACGTGATGACGGACCGGGTCGTCACACTTCAATTAGGGAGTCATCATTCAAATGAGTACAAGTTGTAGCGAATAAGGAAAAAAGATACTTGTTAGACCGATTTTACCATAATAGGAGTAGTAAAAACATGTAGCATGTAATAAGGACTAAGTACAGAATATTTTCAAGTAAGGAAAGTACATGTTAAATAAGTAATAGCATATTTGTGCACGTAATAAGGTAGAATACAATTTTAATTCTGAAAGTTAGTTCAAAGGATCGGGAATGACATTGAAAACCATAAGGAATCAACACTAACTAAGGAAAGTATCACAAAAGTAAGGAAGCAATTCAAGTGATCGCTGCAGAATTACAATGAAAATACACTATATCACAGATTCATGGACGATATCGCAAGTCTAAGGAGATTACACGAAAATCAATATAAATTAATATGTGATCAATCGATAAAACAAATAGTCGGACCTGTTAAACGATAAAAAACATGTGTGGAAGAAAATCAGAGAAACCCTAATATAAAAATAGAGCTGTAAGCACAAGAGCATATAGAATATACATGAAACCAGGAATGTTCATGAGACATGCAAAAACATCGCAAACAGACTCAAACTTCAAATTGAACCCAAAAGTATTAGGGTTTCTTACCAAAATTAAGTCGAGCAAATGCAAAGACTCAAGTGATGTTTAAACGTGCTAAACATCACAAAGTTATTTCTATAAATTAGAAAAAAACCATTTTTGCAAAAGGGTTTTGAAAAATAGTCTGGAAAATAAGGGAAGTATTTGAAATCGAAGAGATCTTATGAGGAAAACAGGTGAGAATCTTAAAAGACACATAGATCCATCAAAGATCTAAAAATATCAGAGGATTTATAGCTAAGATTTCTAGAAAAAAACACAAAGGAGGAGAAAAGATCCTAAAATATCACCAACCTTTGGTTGAAAATTGTACAAATCTAACTTGAATTTCCATAGGTGGCCGAAAAACAAGGCATGAGATGGGAGATGGGAGTGGACAGCCTTAGGGTCATTTCAGAGCCTCCACCGATGACACATGTGTGAAAAACGAATCCATAAGGTCGATGCGAGGTGGAAACTTCATGGTATTCTGCCAGGAGATGGCTTGAGAGGGGAGAGACAAAGCTTAGGAGACAAAGGTTCTTGAGAGAGTTGAGAGGATTTAAAGAGACAGAAGGAAATGAGACGGGGGAAATGAGAAATGAGGGTAGTCGTTCAGGGTTAATATGGTAAATATTAATATGGACCATTGATTTAAATTAATCAACGGCTCAGATTGAACAAGGGTTGGGCCGGGTAAGAGTTTAAGTTTGGATTGGGTAACTGGGCTATTTATTGGGTTAGGGTCTGGATTAATTATTCTAGATTTGAAGTTTAAAAATGGCTAGTTGTTAAATACCCCATAAAATATATAAATAATTTATAAAAATGGCTAATAACTACAAAAATGAAATCAATGCTTAATAATCTAAATTAAATTGATGAATTAGTATTAAAAATATAAATGACTAATTATTTGAGTAAAAACATAGCACAAAATATATAATTAGGCCATAATTGCAAAGTCATTGCAATTATAACCAGATAATGCCAATTTGGCTAATTTGTGAAACAAATTTGGTCTTAATAGGACAAAAAATAATATATTAAATAAAGGAATTCTTTTGAAATAATTTGTGATGCAATTTATAATTATTTATTAGAGATAAAAATACTATATAAATAGAAATGAATTAGTAAAAATATGTGGAAAATTATTGAAAAATACAAATTGTTATGAAACCTTGATTTTGATTGTCTATATGAAAATTTAAAATTAATTTGAGGAAACATTGGGTATCAACATCGACTTAGGATTACTAGGGACATGGCCCTTGACATGGAATTGTAGATGTCGATCATTAAGGTTGTAGGATCGCACATTGCAGCAGCTATGTGGAGATATGACCTTGTGGGTTAGACTCGTATGTTCTATCTCTACGATTTGAGATGGTTTCTCAGCCTTGTTTTGTGGTGGTACTGGTGAGCTTGAGGTACACCTCTTTCGTTGAGTCATTTTCATGATTTCATTATGTTCGAATTGTTGCTTATTAGTGCGCGTATTATGCAACTTGTGGCTTAGGCCTATATTGATGTGTCATGTCACCAGAGTGGTGTGTTGATGTCACGACCCCGAATCCGGTCGTGATGGCGCCCAGCACATTGCTAAGCCAGCCCGACAAATCAATATTAACAACGGAGCTAGAAGCTCTCTTTAACCCATTTAAGCATATTAATTCATGAAGCAACAATGATACATATAACGAAAACGGGGAACCAAGTCCCATAATACATCAACTCCCATAGACCGTAGGGTCAAGAGTCATGAGCCTCTACTGAACATGAGTATATGATAGTTTACAAGATACCAAGTGCGGAAAGAAATGTCGATACAGAATCAAACAGTAAGAAGGAATATCGGGTTCTGCGGACTCTGCAGCTACCTCGTATATCCCACAGATGTCACCTCGCACAGCTACTGGATCACTGCTGAGAAGTACCTGAATCTGCACACAAGGTGCAGGGAGTAAAATGAGTACTGCCAGACTCAGTGGTAATAAACAAGGGTAAGACAGCGCAGATAAGAAATCCACAAAAAATTGCATACAACACAGAAGTATTTTATTTTGAATTTTTTAGGAGTAATTCGTGTGAGGCAAAAATCACGTGCTCATAGCAGGTGTAGCTAAATGCAATGCAATGCATGATATGACCGTTACGGCGTGTAGCCCGATCCAGTTTGGGTACCCGTGCTCACTGTGGGGGTTCAGACTCCGGAGGGGCTCCTACAACCCAAGCACAATATTACTGCGGCGTGCAGTCTGATCCAACATATATACTGCTGCGGCGCGCAGCCCGATCCACTACCAGTCAGCTAATATGCAAATACAGCCTCGCAGGCTCAAAAGTAGTTTTGAAAACCTTTTTATCATTTTTTAGTTGTTAAACAGTAATACCAAGTTCCAGAGATTGGAAATAGCATGATAACAGAAATAGCTACGGATCGGTAGTAACTAACATGTCAATATGATAAGACAATGATAACGATCCTCGCGGGATCCAATAACCGGCTCACGGCCCACATGTATACTCAACCGCCCAAGAAGGGGGTTCCTCGGCTCAAGAGTGGCCATTATCACAATATATAATATGCAACCATCCGAGAAGGAGGTTCGACCGCTCAAGAATAGCCTAATATCATAACACAGTATCAACAAGTCGGACTAAGCCATAGTCCCCAATCACAATCGACCCCGCACTCCCATGAGAGTACGTGTCTCGCTGCTATACAGCGTGACAAAGTGGTATACCGGGGTTTCGAACCCGCTGGTCATCACCCACATCTATTACTCACCTCAACACGGCGCGACGACTACTCCACAATGACCTTGCCACGAGAATCAAGCTCCGCACGCGTAGAATCCGATCAAATACAGTAGAAACACAACAAATTAGGCCAATGGGACGACACCCAATCAATACAACTCAATTTACATCAAAATTCCCAAAGTTGTCAAAACCCGACTTTCGGTACGCTTGTCGAAAAATCACGAAAGTCACATATTCGGAACCCTCATCTCAATACGAGTCTAAGCATATCAGTTTTACCAAATTCGGACTCCATTTGCCCATTCAAAACCTTGATTTTCTAAAGTTCAAGCCTAGGGCTAAATCCTCCATAAATTACCCCAAATTCCTCCATTTTCATGATATAATTGCATAATATTACCAATATTAATCATAGTTTAAGTCCATAGTTGATTACCTGATGATTTCCCTTGAGTTTATCTTCAAAATCGCCCAAATCGCCTCTAAAGCCGAGACCCAAATGTGTGAAATGTTTCTGAAATTTTCTAACTTCCGATACAATTAATTCAATGCGATTTTCGCTTCTACGGACCATTTTCCGCCCCTGCGGAACCGCTTCTGCGACCTATTGGTCGCTTCGGCGAACCAGGCCCTTTTGGCGATTTTCGCACCAACGATCCAAGGACCGCTCCTACGAGTCCGCTTCTGCGAATTTTCATCCGCTCTTGCGTTCCTTTCCGCCTCTGCGATCAAGAGTCCGCTCCTCGCGGACTCGCCTACGCGATCAACCACCCGCTTCTGCGGACCTCCCCATAACGCCTCAGGACCGCTTCTGCGATCGCCCACTCGCACCAGCGAAGCCGACCCTGCGGGCCAGGCTCCGCTTCAGTGGTCTCTTCCGCTTCTGTGCCTTCTTGTCCGCTCCTGCGTACTCGCTCGTGCGCTCCCATTTCCGCTGGAGCGAAAACAACAGAACAGAATCAAAAACCTGCAATTTTCCACATTTTCTCCCGTTTAACCATCCGAAAACACCCCGAGGCCCCCGGGACCTCATCCAAACACACCAACACATCTTAATACCTTATTCGAACTTGCTCAAATCCTCAAAACACGTCTAACAACATCAAAATCCATAATTCGCATCGAATTCAAGCCTAAATTCCTTAAAACATTCCGAATTACACAATCAATCAAAAACCCGACTAAACAACGTCCGAATGACCTGAAATTTTGCATGCACATCCAAAATCACCTAACGGAGCTACTGCAAACTGTCGGAATTCCATTCCGACCCCCGGATCAAAATCTCACCTACCGTTCGGATTTCGCCAAAATTCAACCTTAGCCAATTCAAGCCTATTTCTACACCGGCCTCCAAATTCAATTCCGATCGCTCCCCTAAGTCACAAATCACCTCCCGGAACTAACCGAATCATCAGAATCCGATTCCGAGCCCTCTAACCAAATAGTCAACTCCGGGTTGACTTTCCTTATTCAAGTTTCTTTCAAAAAGGCTATATGCCTCATTTCCAATCCAAATCACTCCTAACTCACCCGATATACTTTAACACTGATATAAAAGCAATAAAACATACAATTTCAACATAACGGGTGGTAATTCCCGTGACGACGGGCCGGGTCGTCACATTCTCCCCCTCTTAAGCAAACGCTCGTCCTCGAGCGGGTCAAGAAACATACCTGAAGTCTCAAACAAGTGAGGATATCTGCTCCGCATCTCCCGCTCGATCTCCCAAGTGGCCTCCTCCACGGGTCGACCTCTCCACTGAACCTTAACTGATGCAATCTCCTTAGACCTCAATTTTCTCACCCGACGTCCCAAAATGGCAATAGGCTCCACATCATAGGATAGATCACCATCAAGCTGAATGGTACTGAAATCTAATACATGAGACGGATCTCCAATGTACTTTCGGAGCATAGACACATGGAATACTGGATGAACGCTGGATAAGCTGGGCGGCAAGGCTAACTCATATGCCACCTCTCCAACCCTCCCGAGTATCTCAAAAGGACCAATGTACCTAGGACTCAACTTTCCTTTCTTCCCAAACCTCATGACACCCTTCATAGGTGAAACCTTCAACAATACTCTGTCACCAACCATGAAAGACAACTCTCGAACTCTACGGTCCGCATAACTCTTCTGACGAGACTGTGTTGTACGAAGCCTCTCCTGGATCAACTTTGCTCTATCCAGAGCATCCTGGACTAACTCAGTCCCTATCAACCTAACCTCACCAGGCTCAAACCATCCCACGGGGGATCTACACCGCCTGCCATACAATGCCTCATACGGGGCCATCTGAATACTCGACTAATAACTGTTATTGTAGGCAAACTCAGCAAGTGGTAGGAACTCATTCCACGAACCACCAAAGTCAATCACACATGCTCGCAACATATCCTCCAGAATCTGAATAGTCCGCTCAGACTGCCCATCTGTCTGGGGGTGAAATACAGTACTCAACTCAACCCGCGTACCCATCTCTCGCTGAAATGCTCTCCAAAACTGAGAAGTGAACTGAGTACCCCTATCGGATATGATAGACACTGGGACTCCATGCAACCGAACAATCTCTCGAATAAAGATCGTCGCCAACCGCTCCGATGAGTAGGTAGTACTAACTGGAATGAAGTGAGCTGACTTGGTCAGTCTATCCACAATCACCCATACAGAATCAAACTTTCTCGCCGTCCGAGGGAGTCCAGTAACAAAGTCCATGGTGATCCTTTCCCATTTCCACTCAGGAATATCAATGCGCTGAAATACACCACCGAGCCTCTGATGCTCGTACTTAACTTGCTGACAGTTGAGGCACCGTGATACATGTCTGACAATGTCCATTTTGATCTTTCTCCACCAATAGTGTTGTTTCAAATCTTGATACATCTTCGCGGCCCCTGGATGGATAGAATATCGCGAACTATGGGCCTCCTCCAGAATCAACTCACGAAGGCCATCCACATTGGGCACACATATCCGGCCCCGCATCCTCAATACGCCGTCACTATCAATGGTGACATCTCTATCATCATCATGCTGAACTCTGTCCCTCAGGACAGCCAAATGTGGATCATCATACTGGCGCTCACGAATACGATCATATAGAGATGACCGAGATACAACACAAGCCAATACCCCGCTGGGCTCCGAAATATCTAACCTCACTAGCCGATTGGCTAGCACCCGAACATCATAAGCAAATGGCCTCTCCTCAACTGGAATATATGCCAAGCTCCCCATACTGACCGCCTTCCGGCTCAAAGCATCGGCCACCACATTGGCCTTACCCGGATGATATAATATAGTAATGTCATAATCCTTCAGCAACTCAAGCCATCTCCGCTGTCTCAAATTAAGGTCTTTCTGTTTGAACAAGTGTTGGAGACTACGATGGTCGGTATACACCTCACAAGACACGCCGTACAAATAGTGCCTCCAAATCTTCAAGGCATGAACAATGGCGGCTAGCTCCAAATCATGAACAGGATAGTTCTTCTCATGTGGCTTCAACTGCCGAGAAGCATAAGCAATCACCTTACCTTCCTGCATCAACACGCAACCTATCCCCACTCTCGAGGCATCACAGTAAACAGTATATGAACTTGAAGCTGATGGCAATACTAACACTGGAGCTGTGGTCAAAGTTGTCTTGAGCTTCCGAAAGCTCTCCTCGCACTCATCCGACCACACGAATGGTGCACCCTTCTGAGTCAATTTAGTCAATGAAGAAGCAATGGATGAAAATCCCTGAACAAACCGGCGATAATATCCCGCCAAACCAAGAAAACTCCCGATCTCTGTAGCTGAGGACGGTCTAGGCCAACTCTGCACCGCCTCTATCTTCTTAGGATCAACCTGAATACCATCACGAGACACCACATGTCCCATAAATGCTACGGACTCGAGCCAAAACTCGCACTTGGAGAATTTAGCATATAGCTTTTCCTCCCTCAATCTCTGCAACATAATACTCAAATGCTGAGCATGCTCCTCCTGACTACGGGAGTAGACTAGAATGTCATCAATGAACACAATCACAAATGAATCCAAATAAGGCCTGAACACACTGTTCATCAGATGCATAAATGCTGCCGGGGCGTTGGTCAGCCCAAAAGACATCACGAGAAACTCATAGTGACCATATCGGGTCCTGAATGCAGTCTTCATAATATCTGAGTCTCTGATCTTCAACTGATGATAGCTCGAACGAAGATCGATCTTAGAAAACACCCTCGCACCCTGTAACTGATCAAACAAATCATCTATGCGCGGTAGAGGGTACTTTTTCTTCATTGTCACTTTGTTCAATTGCCTATAATCAATACACATTCACATGGAACCATCTTTCTTTTTAACAAATAATACCGGTGCACCCCACGGAGACACACTAGGGTGGATGAAACCCTTATCCAGAAGTTCTTAAAGCTGCTCTTTCAGTTCTTTCAACTCAGCTGGTGCCATCCGATAAGGAGGAATGGATATAGCCCGAGTGTCCGGCACCAAGTCAATGCCAAAATCAATATCCCTGTCCGGCGGCATGCCCGGCAGGTCTGAGGGGAATACATCTGGGAAGTCCCTCACAACAGGTACGGAATCAATGCTAGGAGACTCGGCTCCCACATCTCTCACAAAAGCTAAGTACGATAGACACCCTTTTTCAACCATCTTCTGAGCTTTTAAGAACGATATAACACGGCTAGGGACGAAATCGGTCGAACCCCGCCACTCGATCTGAGAAATACCAGGAATGGCCAACGTAACTGTCTTAGCATGACAGTCCAATATAGCATGGTACGGAGACAACCAGTCCATAACCAATATAACATCAAAGTCCACCATCCCCAATAATAACAAATCCGCCTGGGTCTCCAGACCCCCAATAGATATAACACAGGATCTATAGACGTGATCCACAACAATCGTATCACCCACGGGGGTGGATACATGAACATGTAAATCAAGACTACTACGAGTCGCACCCAAATGATGTGCAAAATAAGAGGACACGTATGAATATGTGGACCCTGGATCAAATAGAACAGAGGCATCTCCGTGACAGACAGAAATGATACCTGTAATCACTACATCGGAGGCAACCGCATCACGCCTGTCAGGAAGTGCATAGAACCGTGCCTAGCCTCCATCGGATCTCTCTTCGCCCCTGGGCGACCACGAGAAGACCAACCTCCACCTCTACTAGACCGAGATGGTGCTCGAAGATGAGGGCCGATCCCTCCGCTGGGTCCTGTCCCTACGGAGTCGAGGGCACCGTCTCCTCACGTGGCCAAACTCACCACACTCATAACATGCACCCGGTGCTGCAGAAGGGGACTGGACGGGAACCCCTCGCCGTAGAAGAACCCCGGGCTGATGAAGTAGGTGCCGCACCCCGGGCCGGAAGGGCACTAAGCGATGACCGACCCTGCCGAAACCCCTATCGACCACGACCGTAAGCACCTCTGCTCTCTGCTCTGGGCGGCCCGAACGAGAAGGTCTAGACGAGCGACCTCTGCGCTCCGCCGGGAATGCCCTCTAGATGGAGCACCACCGAAATTGCCATAACCACGAGGCCTCTTGGCCTCCCGCTCTCTCTCTCTCGGCGACGATCCGCCTCAATGGAGCGTGCCATATCAACAACCTGCTCAAATGATGATGACAAAACTCTCTCTCCGGTCATAAGAATACGGATAGAGTAGTTGAGGCCATCAATGAACCTCCTGATCCTCTCCCTATCATTAGGGATCATCCATGTGGCATGCCTAGCCAACCGTGTGAATCCGAGCTCATACTGGGTCACAGACATGTCGCCCTGAACCAACCACTCGAACTAGCAACGTAGCTCCTCGCGACGAGACTGTGGTACATATTTCTCTAGAAAGAGAGTAGAGAACTGCTGCCATGTGAGAGGTGCTGCTCCTACAAGCCTACGCCTCTCAAACTCTTCCCACCAATCAAATGCGGGACGAGTGAACTGAAAGGTAGTAAATGAAACTCCGCTGGACTCAAGAATACCAGCCGTCCGCAACATCCTCTAACACTTGTCCAAGAAACCTTGGGCATCCTCGCCCTCAACGCCACTGAAATGGGGTGGATGAAGTCTACCAAATCTCTCAAGACGACGCTGCTCGTTATCGGGCATAACCTGAACCATATGCTCTGGAGCTGGAGCTGGTGCAGCTGGAGGAATAACCGGTGCAACCACCTGAGCAGGGACCGCCTCTGGCGTCTGAAGTCCCTGAACAACCGGGTCATGCCTAGCCAACTGTGTGAATCTGAGCTCATACTGGGTCACAGACATGTCGCCCTGAACCAACCACTCGAACTGGCGACGTAGCTCCTCGCGACGAGTCTCAGGTACATATTTCTCTAGAAAGAGAGTAGAGAACTGCTGCCATATGAGAGGTGCTGCTCCTGAACTGGTATAACAGGAGGGTCAGCTGCTACTGCCTCAGCTGCCCTACCTCTACCTCTAGCACGACCGCACCCACGGCCTCTAACAGGTGGCAACGGAGGTCGTCCACCTCGTCCCGATGCTCGCGTTCTCGCCATCTGCGAGAGAATATAATATAGAAGTTCAGTTCTCAGAACAACAAGATCGCACGACAGAGTTCAAGAAAATTGAAGTGTTTCCTAAAGGTTCGCAGCCTCCCGAGGATAAGTACAAGCGTCCCCGTACCGATCCACAAGACTCTACTAACCGGCTCAAGACTCATGAGGCCTAGTAAACCTAGGCTCTGATACCAACTTGTCACGACCCCGAATCCGGTCGTGATGGCGCCCAGCACATTGCTAAGCCAGCCCGACCAATCAATATTAACAACGGAGCTAGAAGCTCTCTTTAACCCATTTAAGCATATTAATTCATGAAGCAACAATGATAAATATAACGAAAACGGGGAACCAGGTCCCATAATACATCAACTCCTATTGACCGAAGGGTCAAGAGTCATGAGCCTCTACTGAACATGAGTTTACGATATTTTACAAGATACCAAGTGCGGAAAGAAATGTCGATACAGAATCAAACAGTAAGAAGGAATATCGGGTTCTGCGGACTCTGCAGCTACCTCGTATATCCCACAGACGTCGCCTCGCACAGCTACTGGATCACTGCTGAGAGGTACCTGGATCTGCACACAAGGTGCAGGGAGTAAAATGAGTACTGCCAGACTCAGTGGTAATAAACAAGGGTAAGACAGCGCATATAAGAAATCCGCAATAAAGCACTAAGTAAAGCTGTAATTAAATACCCTGTCACGGAATCAATATCAACCGTACCTGTACCATCAAGTACCAACAAAAAAATAGCATAACATCTAGCAGATGTAGCTTAATGCAATGCAATGCATGATATGTCCGCTACGGCGCGTAACCCGATCCAATTTGGGTACCCGTGCTCACCGTGGGGGTTCAGACTCCGAGGGGCTCCTACAGCCCAAGCACAATATCATCGCGGCATGCAGTCCGATCCAACATATATACTCGCTGCAGCAGCACGTACCCGATCCACTACTAGTCGCCTAATATGCAATTACAGACCTCGCAGGCTCAATAGTAGTTTTTGAAAACATCTTTTATCATTTTTCAATTGAAAACAGAGTAATATCAAGTTCCGGAGATTGGAAATAGCATGATAACAGAAAATAGCTACGGATCGGTAGTAACTAACATGTCAATATGATAAGACAATGATAACGATCCTCGCGGGATCCAATAACTAGCTCACGGCCCACATGTATACTCAACCGCCCAAGAAGGGGTTCCTCGACTCAAGAGTGGCCATTATCACAATATATAATATGCAACCATCCGAGAAGGAGGTTCGACGGCTCAAGAATAGCCTAATATCATAACACAATATCAACAAGTCGGACTAAGCCATAGTCCCCAATCACAATCGACCCCGCACTCACACGAGAGTACGTGTCTCGCCGCTATACAGCGTCACAAAGTGGTATACCGGGGTTTCGAACCCGCTGGTCATCACCCACATCTATTACTCACCTCAATACGGCGCGACGACTACACCGCAATGCCCTTGCCACGAGAATCAAGCTCCGCACGCGTAGAATCTGATCAAATACAATAGAAACACAACAAATTAGGCAAATGGGACGACACCCAATCAATACAACTCAATTTACATCAAAATTCCCAAAGTTGTCAAAACCCGACTTTCGGTACGCTTGTCGAAAAATCAAGAAAGTCACATATTCGGAACCCTCATCTCAATACGAGTCTAAGCATATCAATTTTACCAAATTCGGACTCCATTTGCCCATTCAAAACCTTGATTTTCTAAAGTTCAAGCCTAGGGCTAAATCCTCCATAAATTACCCCAAATTCCTCCATTTTCATGATATAATTGCATAATATTACCAATATTAATCATAGTTTAAGTCCATAGTTGATTACCTGATGATTTCCCTTGAGTTTCTCTTCAAAATTGCCCAAATCGCCTCTAAAGCCGAGACCCAAATGTGTGAAATATTTTTGAAATTTTCTAACTTCCGATACAATTAACTCACTACGATTTTTGCTTATGCGGATAAAATTCCGCCCCTACGGAACCGCTTCTGCGACCAATTGGTCTCTTCTGCGAACCCAGGCCTATTTGGCCAATTCCGCTCCTGCGATCCACAGACCGCTCCTGCGGGTCCGCACCTGCGGGAATGTCCGCTTCTGCGTCAAGAGTCCGCTCCTCCGGACTCGCCTATGCGATCGACCTTCCGCTTCTGCGGACTTCCCATCTCGCCTCAGGACGGCTTCTGCGATCGCCCACTCGCACCAGCGAAGCCGCCCCTGCGGGCCAGGCTCCGCTTCAACGGTCTCTTTCGCTTCTGCGCCTTCTTGTCCGCTCCTGCGGACTCGCTCCTGCGCTCCCATTTCCGCAGGAGCGAAAACAACAGAACATAATCAAAAACCTGCAATTTTCCATATTTTCTCCCGTTTAACCATCCGAAAACACCCCGAGGCCCCCGGGACCTCATCCAAACATACCAACACATCTTAATACCTTATTCGAACTTGCTCAAATCCCCAAAACACGTCTAACAACATCAAAATCCATAATTCGCATTGAATTCAAGCCTAAATTCCTTAAAACATTCCGAATTACACAATCAATCAAAAACCCGACTAAACAACGTCCGAATGACCTGAAATTTTGCAGGCACATCCAAAATCACATAACGAAGCTACTGCAACTGTCGGAATTCCATTCCGACCCCCGGATCAAAATCTCACCTACCGTTCGGATTTCGCCAAAATTCAACCTTAGCCAATTCAAGCCTATTTCTACACCGGCCTCCAAATTCAATTCCGATCGCTCCCCTAAGTCACAAATCACCTCCCGGAACTAACCGAATCATCCGAATCCGATTCCGAGCCCTCTAACCAAATAGTCAACTCCGGGTTGACTTTCCTTATTCAAGTTTCCTTCACAAAGGCTATATGCCTCATTTTCAATCCAATTCACTCCTAACTCACCCGATAGACTTTAACATCGATATAAAAGCATAAAACATACAATTTCAACATAACGTGGTGGTAATTCCCGTGACGACGGGCCGGGTCGTCACAGTTGAATTAGAGGAGATCGTTAGGATCATTAATGAATGCAAACAGATTCGATTTTAGTATGTTTTGAAGTATAATATCAAGGTTTGGCTCTCACATTTGCTATGGTATTTTCCTAAGGAGAAGTAGCTTCATAAACAGGTGACCTATAAATGGTTATGGTTTATTGCGTGTTTCCTTCATCGTTTGCAGTATATGGAAGTGTCAAAATGAGACTTTAGTGATATGAGGATTCCTACCGGTATTCGATTGTTGTGGGCAGTTGTTTCGAATAAAAGTTATCGCTACGAGTGTTTGAGTTGTGTGGTCTATCATATAATTGCACTTAAGGTTGCAGGTAGAGGTTATGACAGCTTTCCTGGTCTTATTCAGACTATATATGTGATGTTTTGATCGTATTGATGATTTTAGAATTGAAAATATGGTTCTATGGTTTATGGGCTAGATTGGGTTGTGAAATTTCAAGTTACAATGTGTTATCGGACCTATGTGAGATACAGTGACATGAGATTATCCTCGATTTTATGCATGGTAAGGTCATTCACCGATTGGGTGGCTTTTGGAAACACTCTGGTCATGTTCGAGGACGAATGTTTATTTATGTTGGGGAGGATGTGACGACCCGGCTAGTCCACTTATAAGTTACCGCTCTGTTTCCCCAATTTGTGCTTCTTTATGATTTGTTATACATATTTTGTGGTATCGGGTTCTTCAAATCGAGTTCGGAATGATTTTGGTAAGGTTTGAGACACTTAGTCTCTTTTAAGAAAGTTTAAGTTGGAAAAGTCAAACGAATGTTGACTTATGTATTAGAGGGCACGGATGTGAATTTTGATGGGTTGGCTAGCTTTTGGAGGTGATTTGTCACATAGGAGTGCGATCTAGATGGATTTAGAGTACCGGATTAGAATTAGGCTTGAATTGGCGAAGTGGATATTTTGTGATTTCCAGTTGATAGGTGAGATTTTGATCACGGGGTCGGAATGGAATTCCGAGAGTTTTAGTAGCTTTGTTATGTAATTTGGGAAGTGTGTGCAAAAGTTTAGGTAATTCAGACGTGTTTTGGTTGGGTTTTTGATCAAAAGAGTATGTTGGTAGATTTTAGGAACATAGGCTTGAATTCGATGTGTTTTGAGTAATTTGATGTTTTTGAGGTATTTTGATGATTGGAACAAGTTTTAATATGGTTTTAAGATGGGTTGGTGTCTTTGGTTGAGGTCTCAGGGGCCTCAGGTGAGTTTCGGGTTATCAATCGGACCATTTTGGAGTTTGAGAAGTTGCAAAAAATCCGTCCAGAGGTTGCAGGTATTTTGGCCTGCTCGTTCGCGAAGGACTAGGTCGTGTAAGCTTTGCATTCATGAGAGATCAGGCCGCGATCGTGAAGGGCTAGTGAAGGGATCTCATTGCATTCGTGAGTGGGCATATGCGATCGCGAAGAAGGATTTGGAGCCATATAGGTCCTAGGTAATCTATCAATCGCGTTCGAGTGAAGGCATTCGTGAACGCATAGGCTTAAGTGGAAAGTGCATCAAGTTCGCGTAGGACATGTCACATTCGCATAGTGAAATTTTTTTATCTTGAAGAATTGTTCTTCGTGATCGCGAGGGTAGTGCCGCGATTGCGATGAAGGAAAAAACAGACCTGGGTAAGTAGTTTTTAAGTCATTTCATCCGCGATTTTGGGTCTATTCTCACTAATAGTTAATCATTTTGAGAGCATCTTGGTGGAGATTAAAGAGGGATTCAAGGGAAATCGATTGGAGGTAACCTTCTTTAACTTAAAACTCATTTCTATTGTGAAATGTACCTAGAAAATCATGGAATTTAAACTTAAAATGGAAGAACTAGGGCTTAAGAAATTGGACTTTTGATTTGGGATTTGAAGAACCATTTGAGGTCGGATTAGGGAACCTTTTTGTATGTATGTACTCATAGGATTTTTGGTCCTTTTCAATTTGTTTCACTTGGGAATTGTTCCCTTAGCATATTTTGATGTATTCGTTCAGATTTTGGATAGATTCGACGCGCGTGGAGGCCGATTTGAGGGACAAAGGAATTGCGAGCTAGAGATGTAGCCAGTTCGAGGTGAGTAATGGTTGTAAATGATGTTCTAAGGGTTCAAAACCCCGGAATGCACATTGCAGTGCTATATTGAGGCGAGGCACATGCTTGATAATGAGTGTGTGGTCGTACACTATCGGGGACTATGACTTGGTCCGTCCCAATTGATGAATTTACCGCGTGTTTGATTAAAATCTATTTATTGTCATCATATTTTGGGCTGCATGCCGTAAATGAGCTTCATGCAAACTATTTGAACCCTTCGATAATTTTTGTTGACGTTTCCTCACTATTTTGGCTTTATACATGGACTCAGTCATGTTATTTTGCACTATTTTTTTTTTAAAATTACCCATGTTTACTCAGTTTTAATACTCAAATGATGTTTTGGGATGAGATTACTCTTTTACTTTTGCCCAAGAGGCTTATGTGGTTTTTGACCGAGTAAGGTCGAGGGCCTTATTTGTGTGGATACTATGGGATCGGGCTGCGCTCCGCAGAGGTGATACACTGATACTGATTGTAAGGCTGATGGCTTGAGATTTGTATGCCACAGGGTGGCTTGATATTGATATGAGGCTGAGAGCCTAGTTATGATACCACGAGATGGCTTGTTATTGCGCTTTTGTCGTAGGGGGCCACTCCAGGAGTCTGCACACCCCCAGTGAGCGCGGGTACCCAGTGTAATGTGAGATATAGCACGAGGGGCTAGTTTTGTTCTATGTGATTGCCCGAGGGGCTGGTACCATTCTGAGATATTGCCCGAGGGGCAGAGTTGTTGACATTGTGCCCTAGAGGGCAAACCTTATATGCTTATCTTTCTTATTTTCCTGTCATTTACTTGCTTGTATTTGTTCCTGAAGGGTGGATATCTGGTTTTATCTGCACTAGTTGTTCTACATTCATTGGTGTAAATATTGAAAAGGTATTTTTAAAAGGGTTTAAACTTAGCTAAGATGTTTTAAGGATTTTTATAGCTTCATTGCTTTCTACTGGCTTTTGGAACTGTTTATATACGACATGTTGATGGTCTTTTCATGATTTCTTATCATTCAGTCGTAATTTATGATTATTACTCACTAGTTGGCAGTACTCATTTTACTCCCATGCACCTTAGGTGAAGATTAAGGTATTTTTCTGAGCTTGGTGGCAATTGTCAGTGGTTTCAGCTAGGTAGCTATCGGTGTTCGCAGATCTACTTTCTCTCACTTCATTCTATTAGGCTGTATTGAGTACATTTCAGACCTTCTCAGTTGTATTTAAACTTAATAGATGCTCATGACTAGTGACACTCTAGTTTGGGCTATGTTTGGGTTGTACTTCCGCATTGTGATGATTTTATCTACTGCTTAGTATTATTAAATAATGTTTTAGACTGTTTTATTGTTGTTTATCTGTTTAACTTTGAATTGGGAATGTGTCAACTAGTCTTGTCTTCTCATGAGTTGCCGTTATGACCTGATCTGGGTTTATGGTCGTGACATAGAGTAAACTAGTAAGATTCGTATCATATAAATAACAGAGTATCAAAACCAAATCTAAGAAACCTGCATATCAAATAGAATCAACAAGGGTATGATCATTCCTGAAAAATAAGTTTAGATGATGAATAAACAATTAAATAAATACTTAGAATAAAGAAAATGTTTAAATAAAAGATTGAGATGAAACCTAGTTTAGAAAGAGTGATGAATAATAGAAATAGTCAATTAGAACACGATTATTTTTGAAGGAAAACACTTAATATTATACGAATCACCTCAGATCTACAAAGATCTGAGAATAATCAATAATATCGAACTAGGGTTTTTAAAAAAGTCGTAGTGGTGAATAAATATCCTTACTTATGAACGAAAAACTAGCATGAGACGGGCTGGTAAACAAAGTTTCAAACTAAAACCAGTTTGAGTTCCTTGAGATCTTCTCAACGACTCATGTACACAAAGAGACATGGAGTGTAGGAGGGTATGGGTGGTCGGAGAAGACATAGAAGCACCATATAAGGGAGGTTTACGCTGATGGCAGCGACTAAGATTAGGGTTATGTTGAGAGAGACTTGAGAGATGAGGGAAAATTATCATGGGGGGGGGGGGGTTTGAGAGAATGAAAAGGGTTTCGGGTAGGTTAGGGGTTAATTAAGGTAACAGTGAACATGGACAAATGATCTAAAAGATCAACGACCATGATAAAAGAGGGGTTATTGGGTCGGGTATGCAGATTGTGACTAAGGGCTTTGGGCAAGCTTTTTGGGTTAATATTAAAGGGGGTTTTGGGCTAGTAAAAATGGTTAGGTCTTAAATAAAATGTGTTATTTATTTAATACCCAAATAATTGATAAAATATATTTTATAAAATAATTAATTGAGTAAAAAAATTACATTCATGCGTGGAAATACTTCAAATAATTATTGAATATTTCAAAAAGACAATGAGCTATTTTCGGGAAAGATAATGCAATAATGCATGTTTCGTCTAGAATTGCAAAGTTATTGCAATTATAACCCCAAAATATTGATGTGGCTATTTTCAAAATAATTTGAGCTTAATATGAATATAAAAATAAATATTAAACCATAAAGTTGTGATAAAGTCCTTTGTGATGCAATTTGTATAGTTTCGAAAAAATATCAATTGATACTAATGCATAGTTTTGAAGGTATATATGCATTTGAAAAATATTATAGGAAAGAATGGGTATCAACAAGGATCGATGGCCTTGTTGTACTTAGGTATGTCTGGCATACGGAACTTCTTAAGAATGGACTTCGGAGATGCACATTGAGGAAAAGGCTTCTACATGAACTTTTTCAAATCCAAACCCGTTATTATTTAGGGTTCCACCGATATCTGATCAACTCAGGAATTTGTACGTTTCTACTTTTGTTATTACTATCTTCGATTTTCTTCTCTCCTGAGTCAATTATTTTTGTGTGTTCCTCGAACATTTTCATTGTTGTGGGATCAATCCCTAATCTACCACTCGACCTTTGGCACTGGCTCTGTATGTCGTGTAATTTCACTTGGAGTCCTATGTTGATATTGCAACTGAGCAATAGCAGCCTGCTGAGCCTGTGGCATCTCGAATATCACCTGGAGACTAACTCATCTGTCTCATCTTCCCTATGTACTTTATCTACCTGAGGGGCCATTCCTGCATATACTTCGTTTGGGGTCCACGCCTAGGTCAGCATTTAGAGCTACGTGCATACTGACATCAATTAGATCAGCAAAGTGGTGCTCCCCCGAGATTAGACAGTGGTACCCCGACTCCTGGAGCAATTAAATTGTCATTTTCCCCGTGGAATCTGAAATCATCATCACCATGTATGGGTGCGTTTTATGAGTTTGAAATGTTTTAACCTGTGAGTAAAAAATACTTGACAAGAACAACTATAAAATAACGTGTGTTATCATAATCGGTGCTGAATAATCATTATTATTCTTAGCCACATCCTCGGCACCAAACTGTTTACCCTAAAACTCGAGTAATAATTAAACATATATTGTGGTTTTAAGTATATGTGGTTCAATCCAATACCAATAAAATAACAAGGAATTAAATAGATATATTAGAGGATAAAATGAATCAAACCAGTACATAAGCCAAATCTCGACATCGACCTATGATAGTCTCGAGGTGTGATAATATTAATAGTGAATAATAAAGCAACTCTGATGAACATAATACGGAATAGCAAGAAAGTAATGAATGTATATTTTCTTATCAGTGAACAATGTGTACATACAAATGAATGGGATCCCTCTTTATATAATAGGCGAGTCCTAAATAAGGTACACTTCTAACTATAGTAGGAAATCATATTAACATCTAACTAATTGCGCAGACCAGTCTGTTCCGAGATTCATAACACGATATTTGTCCGTTGTTGATATTTTAGGAAGGAGTTGAAGCTCCATCAATCTATCATGACTGCACCTACGGTTGGTCAGCCGCAGGTGCAAGACTGCAGAAGCGTTCTTCCTCTCGCAAATGCGGCCAAGCCATGCCAGGCCCAAAGTCGCATAAGCGGAGTAGCAAAATCGGCTTGTATCTCACAGATGCGGCCTAATAGCCTTGTTGGGATTTCACATAAGTGGGTGCCTTTCCACATATGCGATCAGTGCAGGTGTAGCCCAGGACCACGGACACGAAAATCACTGAGGCAGTAAGCTTCATATAATACAGGCTCTAGGCCATTCTTTCCCATTTTCCACTCATTTATTGGGCGATTTTGAAGCTTAGGACTTTCACCTACCATATGGAGATAAGTTCATCCTCATTATTTCTAAGTTTGATACTTGAGTTTTCGGTATATTAACATATAGATATTAGGAAAAAATATGGAATCAGTGCAAACTAGGGTTTTGATAAAACATATATTTTACCATGGAATTTGTTATGGAATGAAGTAGAAATAATATATTATTGATCCTTAGGTTATAACGAACAACATCCTTCGTAAAATTTCGAAATCCGAGCATGTGGGCTCGGGGTCAGATTTTCGAAAACATGTGTTTAAGGTTGGGAAATTACTTTAGTAATTAAAATGCAAACTCTTGATCTTATATTAACTAGTTCCTAGCTCGTTTAGTTAGTTTTTGATCGTTCGAATCCAAATCAAGGCGGTTGAGCATGTTTTTCTTATTAGTGGTACAGTTTGGAGCGAGGTGAGTCTCCTATATAACCTTGTAAGAGGGAATTATCTCCATAGGTGTAATAGACTATGCGAGGGCTATGTACACACTAGGTGACGAGAGTCCGTGCATAGCCACTATTATACTAAGTTCGCGTAGTCTAGGACCAAAAAACATGTTTTACATGATATTCTTTTGTATTTATGATTAATTTGGATTGCTTAAACCATATTGAATGTGATAAATGAAAGTGATACGAGAAACATCACCTTTCTTGATCTATTAAAGAGGAGTTGACATTTCTGCGAGTAATTTCTCACCCGATATATTCTTGTTCACTCTTTTTTATGCTTAATTATATTTGACCACGTCGCATGTATGATTCTCGAACGGGGTAATAGTTACATCTATGGTTCGCGTTGTTCAACCCTCTGGCAGTGCACACTTTACTTTTATGTTGGACCAGGCCGTACGACCTCGGCACTACTTGCGTATGCTTCTTTCTCAATATTTTGTTGTGGACTAAGCTTTGTTACAAGCCTTAAAATGTAATTGGCTAACGGTGGTATTATCTAGGAAAGGATCTGCTACTTCTTGCTATGAATTTTAGTCATTCGTACTATCTATGCTTAGTATAACACTTTGGTCACAACCCAATTTCCCAAACTCGGTAGTGACAGTGCCTCTAAGGAAGACAAGACCAGCCAACTAACCTAATTCGTCTCTTTCAAGATTGTTAAACATAAATGAATAGATAAATATGACATAATGACATTTAATTGACAAAATTTATAGCCCAACATAGCCCAATCGGGGTGTCACAAGTCACGAGCATCTACAAGGATTTTTAATACAACTACAAGTTCTATAGAAGATGGATTAAAATTTAGAATAAAAAAGAAGTAATATGGTGCCGCGAATGTTGGCGGTGGTCACCTTGCTCAACTACTCTAGCAAAATCATCAACCAGCTCAAACCCACTACCAGGTTAATAAATACTTGCATCTGCATGCAAGGTGCAGGGAGAAAAGTGAGTACTCCAACTTAGTGAGCAATAAAAGTAAATAATAACTTAGCAGCAAGAAATCACGTAAAGCAATCCATCATGCTATATAGGATAGTGTAACCCTTTGAGTAAATAGTAAAACCGTGAAATCTTTTATAAATATCTGGGCTCAGTTAAAACCTCTTTTCAAAATATCTTTTCCAACAGTTAAGCAAATGCATGTGAAACAGGTAGTGCAAGTCATCCCCTGAGAAGCAGCACTGAATTAACAAATAACACTAGGGTATCAGGTAAACACTACAAGAAGTAGCATGGATGTAAATGAAATGAGAGTGTTGAATGTCATGACACGTAATACAAATAGAAACAAATACATGAGTGCATTGCAATGCATATGACGGTACACTGAGGTACCTATTGGGCCGTGCAACCCGATCCATCAATATTTAACGTCGACGGTGCTCACTGGGGTGTATAGACTCCGGAAGGAATCCTACAGCCCAAGAACAAATAATCAAGCCATCTCGTGGCACCAACCATGCCCTCGGCCTCGATATCAATACAGTACCGCTGCGGCGCACAGCCTGAGCCATTCATATATCTAGAAATCACTATAACACTGCTGTGGCGCGCAACCCGATCCATGCTCAATCCAAAAATACACACAAGCCATTAGAATAATGCAATATTCTAAAATAATGGTTCTCAGCTCAATATTCTAAAATAATTCCAATAGTTCCATACTAAAATAATGGTTCTCAGCTCAAAACGTCAATAAAATATTGTTTAAGTTTTCAAATCTTAGAAAAATGGCTGAGTTTGCAAAATAATACTAAAACCCTGGACCGAGATCAAATAATATGCAAAGCAATGCGAAAAACGATCATATAATTCCTTGAGGATTCAAACAATTGGCACGAAGCCCAAATATGGCAATCATCCCAAATCATGATAATATCAAGTAAGTTTTAGTCAATTACATTGTAAATTCAACAACTAGGATGGACCAAGTCATAATCTCCCAACGATGCTCGACCCTACGCTCGCTACCCGGTGTGCAAGTCACCTCAAAACAGCACTATGCTGTGCAAGTCCGAGGTTTGAAACCCATAGACTATCATTTACAATCATTACAAACCTCGAATCGGAGAAATCTCTAGCTCGCGACACCTTTGATCCTCAAACCATCCTCGGCATCCGTCAAATCTATCAAGAGTTAGAGCGAATACATCACAATATGCTAAGGGAACAATACCCAATCGAAAACAATGAAAAATTGCAAAAATATCAAAACTAGCAAAACCCGAGCACCGTACACACTTCTCGAAAAATTATAAAATTTACAACACCGGATTCCTCGTCTTGCCACGAGTCTATACATATCAAATTTACCAAAATAAAAGCTCAAATTCCCCCTCAAATCCCAAAATTTTATTTTAAAAGTCAAGCCCTAGTTCTTAAAAGTTTTCTCAAATTTCCATGAATTTAAAGGTTGATTCTTAAATAAAATGATTTTCTAAGCCATAGGACTCACCTCCAATCAATTCCCATCGAAACCCTCTTCAATTGCCCAAAAGAGCTCTCAAAATAGTCTACAATGGTGGAAAAATGACATAAGCTCGCAGATGAAATATTTTAAAAACCCTTTCTCTCCAGCTATAATTTCCTTCTATGTGATCGCATAAAAGCCATTATGATTGCATAGCACAAAAATCAAACTCCAAGAATTAACCCTATGTGAATGTAACAGGACTTATCCAAACACAATTCACAGTAAATGTTACTCTTTGCGATCGCACACCAGCTCCTACAATCCCGTAGAACAATTTTCTACAAACGTTATGCACCAATATTTACACTGTGTGATCGCATGACACACTATGGTATCACATAGAACAGCCAAACACCCCTCAAGTTCCTTCTGCACGGTCCCATGACTTCCTCTGCGATCGCATAGAGCAAAAAGTCTCTACAATTTTTCTATTGCATTTTCACAACTCCCAATCCTGATAGCCATCCGAAATCACCCCGAGGCCCCTTGGACCTCAACCACAAATACCAACATATCTTGAAACATCATCCAAACTTTTTCCAATCCTCAAAACACCTCAAACATCTTCAAATTACTTAAAACTCATCGAATTCAAGCATACGTTTTCACAAAACTTTCGAAATGCACTTCCGATCAAAAACCCAACCAAACGACGTCTGAATGACCTGAAATTTTGCACACACATCCAAAGACACCTAACGAAGCTAGTGCAACTCTCAAAATTCCATTCCGACCCTCGGATGAAAATTTCACCTATCAACCAAAATGCGCCAAAATACTAACTTCGCCAATTCAAGCCTAATTCTACACCGGACCTTCAAAATCAATTCCGATCACACTCCTAAGTCACAAATCATCCCCTAAAGCTAACCAAATCACGAGAAATCACATCCGAGTCCTATAACTCATAAGTCAAAGTCTGGTTGACTTTTCCAACTTAAGCCTTCCTTAATGACACTAAGTGTCTCATTTCTTATCAAAACGAATCCAAATGAACTGTAACATACGACATATGGATAACAAAACATGAAGAAGCATAAAATGGGGGCAATGGAGCATAACATATGAGATGACGGGTCAGGTCATCACACCTTCCCCAACTTAAACAAATGCTCGTCCTCGAGCATACCGAGAGTTGTACTAGAAGAAACCCAATAGCTGAATGACCTTACCAAGTATATACCCGGGGTGATCCCTCATCACCCTATCTTGCATAGGACCGGTAACATAATATAGCTGAAAATTCACAGTCCATCTCGACCATAAACCGTAGAACCACATTGTACTTTCCGAAATCATACACAGGATCATAACCTCACATCTATATTAAGAATAAACCCGAACCAGCTATAATAACCCATACCTGCAACCTTAGGTGAAATCATATCATATAACACATAATCCAGGCACTCAAAACAATAACTTCTATTCACAGTAGTTGCCCACAACAACCAAATACTAGCAGAGAACCTCTTATTAGCTAAAGCCTTATTCCAACACTTCCATATACTGCCAATTATAAATGAAACATTCTATAAACCTTAACCATTTCTCATATCAACCATTCATGAAGTCGCTTCCTTTTTTACTAATACCACAACCAATTTTCGGGTCGAACCTCGATATTATCCTTCTAACAAGATGGAATCAAATATGTCTGTATTCATTAATGACTCCAATTATCACCTCGAATCCAACACACCGCACTAGTGATATGACACCTGAATACATGCCTAAGCCACAACTTGCATAATACGCGTACCAATAAGAGACGATCTTAATATACTCAAATCATGAAAAATAACTCAAACAAAAGAGTCGTACCTTAAGCTCATAAGTACCATCATAACACAAGGTTGAGACCCCGTCTAACATCATAGAAAAGAACACACAAATCTACCTCGAAAGGTGATAACTCCACGCATCCTCGCTATAATACGCGATCCTATCCAAACATTGTTACATATGAAGCACCTCAAGAAACCATGATAAAAAATCAAAAGCCACGCACAATTTGATGTCTAAAACCAACGAAATTCATTACACCCACGGTGAAACATATACCATACAACACACAAACCAATAGGTCATAACCAACACTCCATTTACTGATCAACACCCAATTACTCTTCCCGCTCAACTTTCCCGATCAATCCCCAATAGGACCGCACCACACGTGCCCATATCTACCAAATCCTAACGTCTCACAGCAAAGAAAAGAAACTAATCGATCTCCCAAGATCACTAACAAGCTCAATAACGATTGAATCAACCTATCCCTCAACCATACAATTGGAACCAACCAAGAAAACTTAAGTTCATCATGTAGCCACAACGCCCTGCCAACGAACTCAATACGAAGAAGCCTGAAGTTGTTCTTTCCACTACTATGGCTCTTGCCGCCCGACACCAATCAACACCGAAATCCATAACCTCACCCGGCAACATGCTCGACCACAAGAAACGCAGCCAAAAAGAAGGTCTCTCCATACCGAAACTGAATCAATGGTAGAAACCACTACATTGACATCTATCACGAAGGCCCTATTAAGAAAAACAATCCTTCCCAGCCATCCGTTGGTCTTTGGAATACACACCACTCTAGAACATAATCCGATGCACCTCGCCACTCATCTTGTGGCATTTTCTGGCATAGCCCATACCACAATAGTCCTGAATAACCCAACACTGAGACAACCAGTCTACACCCCAATGCCATATCTAGAATCTAATATATCAAGTAAAGAAAGATCCATTCGGTCCTTCAAATCCCAAAAACCCTTAATGGTACCAATACACACGATCTGCAATTACTATATAGTCTGTACCTGAGAACTCCTAGTCTCCAACTCCATATAGCACACGAATCATTGTACCTGATCCCAAATTCTACCGTATGAATACATAGTACGCCTCGAGTACTCAATCATTACACGAAAGATATTCAGAAATTCCCCTGTGCCATCACACAAACTCAGATATCAACAATTGATTTAACAAGAAAATACTGCAATAATATCAGTATCATTAGTGTAATAACATCACCCTTTCTCCAAGACATATACTCTCGTCCAATCACTTCCAATTAGAAATACCATTTCCTTGATTATCTGAGGCTACCTTTTGCCTAAGAATTTTATGAACTTCTTTTCAGAACTAAATTGTAGCTCATCTTGCCAAGATCTTCCATCAATCCCATATGGAAGGAAAAATCATTACACATCCCATGCTTCGTATGCCCATAAAAATTTATATACATCTCAAAACTACGGTAAAAACCCAACAAGATCTCTATCCCAATTCCATGAACAAGCTAAACTGACATGACTGAATCCTTCAACCCGAACTAAGCTAAGCAAGCTGCCAAAACTCAGGAGAATTGTTGCAAAATGCCTGTAAGGCTCATTACCTCGAACATATTCGAAGAATTAATCATACCCTTACCACACATACTCATTCTACTATCAACCTATTCCATTTATCAAATTTCCCCTCTGATTCATCATCAAATTGATATTCCTCCTTGTTGTAGCACCACAATACCTCAACCCAGGTTTACCACATGAGACTCGAACATAAGACCATACTGACTATTACCTATAGGCCAGTGAATACTCTCTCAATTGTTCCTTGAAATACCACATTTCAAAATACTCTACTCTAAAGAACTATATGTGAATCTAAGCCTGTTACCTTTACTTTCTAGATACTGATACATAGAATCCCGTAATTAATATAAAACACCACAAGTCTTGACTTTTCTGATGAAAACACGGTCTTTGACCACATACACAACCTTAAGACACCTTATGGTTACATGTATAACCTTGAACACAATAAAACCATTCTTAAGAGTCTTCCACTCTTGTTCAAACTGTAAATTTCCTGACTTGACGAACAGAATCACTCGTACCTCCTTGGCACTCTAATACCGCAAAATGAGATCCTCATCCCAATACAACCAGGCAACTTCTTGCTCAATGTACCGAGCATTCTCCACCAATAACAACTTTAGACATTTCGTCATTCTCATACCCTATGGAACATAATATAACCTTTGTCAAAATTTTGCTTCACTCATGCCATCCTCGGCTCAATTTTTGCGAACTGATCCACCAGCATATCTCGAAACGGAACCAACATAGCACATAACCGTACAATCATCTAATCAATCGCAACCTCCCTAACTTGGCTCGAAGCCAGATCTCATGACACGTTCAATAACCTATAGTACTTTTACTCTAATGATGCCACAATATCATAGTGAGATTAAACTCAAATCATCTACAAGTTTGTAAAAACACAGATCATCTAGTATCGTAATCCTCTACAAATCTCGCATTCA